>OZ026503.1:13411688-13649589 GCA_964019985.1 Aurelia sp. 4 Dawson et al 2005
TACCATGGTATAAGAAACACTTTTATACTCCAAACAGCTGTCAAAATTTTAAAGAAAACATTATTGCAACATGCACTGTTGTGCAAAGATGGTTTGAGCCAGTATTGAAGGTTTCTTAAAAATATAACAAGTTCATCGTGAAAATTTCATTCTTTTTTCTAGAGAATTGAACCTATTGGAGACGGATTGAAATGTGCACCTCATGATATTGCTATGTACCATTGTATTAGAAACTAGGCATGAATCAGCCTGGATAGTTTCTTGTAAAGACGTAGTTCATTTAGCGAAATCAGGCCTTAGTTTCTTATAATGCAGTTTCTCAAAAGGCAGTACTTTTCTGTATTACTTCCACGTGTAAGGCCTTTGAACCTTTCAGACATTTCACGATTGACTAAATGCAACTAGAATGTGCCACCATTTTTGCTCACAAGCAGAGATCGATTCACACAAAGAACATAAATTTGTTAAAAATGCACTAGCAAGATAAATAGCCTGACAAAAGGAACTTTGTCCCAGGGGGGGGGGTAGCATAAAATGTTAAGGGTACGGGTATGTGCCGCCGATATGGGTGGGTTCTTGGGTCCAAAACTCTCTAAACGAGGGTCCCTTTTTCGGCAGATTTTCCTTAACATGGGTGGGTTTTCGAGAAATTGGCAAAAAATTGTCGAAAATGAGTTGTTTTCCGCTAAATTTCATCATAGCAGTGGGTATGACAGCAACTTTCGGTAATTAGAGGAGGGTAGCTTTCTGAAAACCGGGCGGCAGACCCCCATCCATCCGCAAGTCATGTACCCCCCCCGGGAACTTTGTATCACTTCTTTGTGTAAACAGAGACTACTTTTGGTCTGCTTGCAATAAAGACAGTGCCAAGGTCTCTATTGTCAAGCTAAGACCAATTGATGTAATGACCATCAATGCTGACAATGGAAAAGACGGATTATTAAAGTCTGATAAAGATGAATTTCACTCAGCATTACCCCACTGCGTGAACCAGAAAAATTCCCAGATCACTTTATGTACTTTAAATTAAGGAATCGCAAAGTTTCCAGTTTTAGATGTCATTACAGTACCAATATTCAGATATATTATGTCGTTTCGCTAGATATCAATTGGTCAAAATGTTACATTGTTAGTATTGCAATGCAAAGAAATCTTTAGAATAAAGAATTTATTCGAATAATCTATCTTTTCAATAGCAGCTTACCTACTTCTTTATAAGATGAAATTACCAACATGTTAAAGTGATTGTTTTATTGGGTTTGTTAATTCTGTTGATGTAAATCATATAAATATTCACATTTTTGGTAAATTAAGCTTTGCTTGCCTGTAGTTCTAAAAGATTAATCTTCTATGGCTCGAAAGGACTCATCTTGTGTACACAGGTCTGCGAAACATTCTTTGTGCTTGACAGAAAATATTGTGGCCTTGCTGTGTACCGTTGGCCCTAATTACACCTAATCATAACAAGTGGTAAGCATTTACACCCAGGCGAGGACTTGGCAGTTCAAGGTGGTGAAGCCGTTGCAATACGTTGTAAAACCTTACACCCGTAGCTTTTAGCCACAGTTGTAGTAACTTTAAGCGGTATTAAAGGCAGTCTGTCACGCATTTGATTGGGTGATCTGGACAATACCAAGAATAGGAAATTTCAATGGCTGCTAATCCTCTGACTTTCTATGGCCGTAGAAAGTCAAGACGATCAGCAATCCTTTGTTTCAAATACACAAATTTACAAAGAAATTTGTTATGTTGAGTTCTGATTGTCGCGGCCAATCAGAGACGCGACAGACTGCCTTTAACTTTTTCCAAAAGCAGCAACGACAACAGGTGATTGCTTCACAAACAATAGTGCTTTTACATAGCAGATATGAGTAGGAAAAGGACTTCCTTTGACTTTGAAGGAGGATAGGTGTAGCAGTAAAGGAAAGATTGCGAGAACTTTCTCATTAACATCAAAGTCGGTGAGACCACTATCAATTGTACAACGCAATATAAATATCTCGGAGTAACATTAGACCCTTCATTGACGCTTGATACTCATCTTGATAAAACATGCAAAAAGGCAGCAGGAAGGGTCAACCTTCTCAGGCGCATTCGCAGTTCCATTGATACGTCAACAGCCATAGTAATCTACAATGCTATGATCATGCCCCTTTTCACGTACTGTGGATCAATTGGACTTGGATGGCCAGAATCCAAATTAAAGCGGTTGCATAGTGTTGAGAAACGAAGCATAAACATTATCAAATCAAAATGTCCCCCAAACGCAGATTTGAGACTTCCAAACATAGGCAATCAAATGAAGAAAAGTGTCTGCAAATTTGTTTTTGACTGCCTACAGAAAAATGTATGTGAACCATTTATGGAATATTTTGAAAGAACAAAGCATGAAAAATGTACAAGGAATAATAATCATACAGTTAAACTGCCACTCATGAAAACGAAAACTGGACAGAAATGTGTTGCCTTTGCTGGTGGGAGAATTTTTAATGAATTTGCCGCTTGAGGCAAGGAAGATTGAGTCAAGGATTGTTTTTACTTCGTTTTTAAACGAACGTTTCTCGTGAAGAAACTATCTGTACATAATTTTAATTAAAAAACAGTAAACACATAATGTAGCTTTAAGTTCTTTTCCTTTAACTTTCATGACAGGGCCCTTAAGATAACAGCATTGTAGTTATGCTGATAGGTTATCCTGTATAAATATTCCTATTATTATTATTATTATTATTATTATTGTTATTATTATTATTATTATTATTATTATTATTATTATTATTATTATTATTATTATTATTATTATTATTATTATTATCATTATTATTATTATTATTATTATTTATGGTGTGAGCATATGACAGTATGGTCAATGGTCAATCATTGATCAGAAATTGATTTCAGTCCGTTTGATTGGTTTGCATAAAGTATAGAGTGTGAATAACTGGTTGTCTTCTGTCATTACAGAATCTCACTAAGAGCATCAATCGACCAAACTTTCTTAAAGCTCAGCGACATAATCATATCAATCTTTACGACTCAATGTGGTAGTAAATTTGAAAAATTTTCTACCTACCTTAAGAAGTCGTGAATTGGAAAATTCAAGAACCTAAATTTTGGAACGGGTACGTCACCTTGAAACAACCATGTCTAAGTCTTCATTGAATAACAGGAATCTGTATGAGAAAGGTAGGCAGCAGCTCAAATATATGTTCAATACGAGCTTCGAAGTCATCGATCTGTACTCTATTTTAGTTTTACGAAAACATTGTTGCAATTTGGTTTCTTTGTTAGCATTTATTGGCTGATTATATTCATTCTTAATTACGCTGCGGCAGAATTTGTTTGCAACAATAAATTAGTATAAGATATTGCACATTTATCTGCCGAAAGAAGTTAATCAAATCAAACTGATGAAATTAACCTCTTTTTGAAGAATTTCAAAAAGTAAACAGCAAAAAAGTCTGTATCGAGCATTTCAACCTGCTTGAAAACATAGTTCTCAATTTCCTCACTGCCGCAGAGCTACAGATATGATGTCTAGTTTCTTAGGCAGAATTGCCATGAGAGGCATAGGCTACAGACAGGCTAAAAGAGAAGCATTGTTGTATGGCAGCAGTGAAGGTATGTATTTCAACTGTTTCACCCGACGTAATTCAGCGGTTGCTCGATGTCTTGCTTTTGCGGATCACTTTATTCAGATCGAAGAATTTTTAATTTCGAAATTAAGAGCGATTTTTCAGCCAATTCCAGGACGATCAGAACCCTATTTATTCCTCGCAATCTTAACAAGGCCAGATTTTGTAATACAAGAGCATCAGTTGCTTTGGTTCACTCCTGAATTCAAAGTGATTAGCCAATGCAGACGAAAGAAATGTTCTCAAGCAGTAATTCAAAGCAAACATAGCTGCAAAGTTGTCCTCAAACCAGTACGGCAAACTCTCGCTTGGTGTGGACGAGGGGAGGTCTTTGAGAGTAGCTATTTGCTTATAACGAAAGAAGAAGGGTAAATCTAAAGTTTCGTCGGGCAGATTTTGTTTATATGATTCAGGAGCTGAGGAGTAACTGCAATGAGTATGCAACTATCGTAATACCCTCTGCTCGGCTTCTGAATCACGTAAACAAAATCCATTAGACAGAACTTTAGATTTGCCCATCTTCTCTAGTCTGAAGCCATAACTCCTCTTAAAAGGCTACACGCAGCATGTGAGAGTTTGCCGTACTAGTTTCAAGGCAACTGTGCAGCTATGTTTGTTTTGAATTACTAGTCGAGAGAATTTCCTGTGTCTGCATTCACTAATCGCTTTGAAATGAGGTGTGAAGCAAAGCAGCAGATACTACCGTATTACAAAACCTGCCCTTGTTCACAATCTTACCAATCCATAACCTCTACGGAAGAATGACCTTCTCCAGTGATCTGCATGGTGCAATTTCAAATATATTCCTTGGACCAAGCAAGCCTCTGGATCCCAAACGTTGCTCATGTCAGTCAGACTAAGCTTAAAAGCTTCTGAATTTCTTTGGAGGATGAGATGTTATACGTCCGCTTTGAATAAGCGTGACAAATATTCATAAGCTATTTTTAAGATAAAAATTCTAATCTCGTCGTATGATTTTTCCAATTGTATATTTGCAGTTCTGCTTTCCGTCCAGCAATCCATTTGAGGTCCATGAAAGTTGATATATTAATCGATCGAATGCTACTGGGTTAGTCAAAAAAGTCCCTGTGTTTGAAAGGCTACTGCTCCCTGAGCATGTAAGCAAGGATACTTTCTAACATTTGAATGAATTGCTAACATGTTCAATTATTATTAGAACATTTTCCTGGCTGAAATCGGTCACTCCGCTCGGATTTTGCAAGGGATTTTCTAAAAAGTCTCTTTCGAGAAACTTTAACAAACTTGCTATTATTACAAGTAAGTTTCGATGATATGTTTACCTCACAGCGATGACTTGAGCCTGTTTTAGCACTTGCTATCCTCTTGAGGGAATGAAAAGTCGTCTCCCATCAAGTGTCATAACTTAGTGAGGAGGATTCCTTTCTCCTAAAGTAATTGACTTACCTTGGATCCATGAATGTGTCCAAGTGTCACTATTGCTGGGCAGGAGAACAAATGAAAAACTTGCTTATTGTTTTCACTTGTTTTTGCAGGTTTTTGAAAGAAATGTTATGAAGAAAATCTGCAATTTCAATAGGTAGGAATGGCCAATTAAAGCCGGATAAATTGCTGAACCGAATTGGACATAACGAGAATGAAATAAGGTGGTTGTCGATATCATTGCTTAAATATTCAGGGAGCAACATTTTTTCAAACATCAGGCCGCTTTATTGACTTACCTGGTAGAAAAATTCATTTATGATTTCCATCGCACTCAATTTTCAAATTTAGCAAAACAGGCAACATCACCTCTATCGAGTATCATAAGTTGGACCCTTTTCTGGTTTAACACATGCTTAGAATAACTTATAGTTTACACCTGAGCGACTAGAATCTCACACTAAAAGAAACCTTGATCATTAAGACCAATTTTTGTAGACCATGATCCTTCTTGAGGCCAAAGTCGACTTTACTATTTTGCCGCGTAGCGGAATCTATTCTCAAAGAATCAAAGCCTTACGATATATTTCTTTCACTCTGTCTTTCTAAGGAAACTAGGAAGTTAAGCGCTCGCTTCGCTCGCGCTTCAACATTCCTAGCTCCTGCGGAGGGCTTTCAAAGAATATCTCATAATCCATGCTGAATGTACAATAAATAGTTGTAATTGTGGATGCAAACTTCTTGTTATGCATCCATCAAAGTGGAAAATTTTGTGTAGTCTGTTGTTTAGAAGGTTGATTGTGACATCCCCTTCTGTTTCTAAAATTAATGTCATGTTCTTAAGTTCATTCACAAAGCAATAATATTTTCTTGCCACAATTCACACCCAAAAATGGCTGTGATTCACCTCAACTGCCTATAAGCATATGAACATCAGCAAATGCCCAGTGCGCTAGCCTGCATGCAGTGTTTCTGTGGTGTAAGTTGAAAGAGTAAGAGTCAACGTTCTATCCTAATTGTCTGGCAGAATGGGAGAATATTGATCCAGAAACACGAAACGCACCCTCATTAGGTATCTTCAAGGAAAAATTAAATAAGATTATCCGTCCCACTCCAAAACAAGTCTTTGGTATTCATGACCCTAAAGGACTAGCCGCTCTCACACAGCTTCGAGTTGGGTTAAGTGCACTTAATTTTCACAAGTTCAGGCACAATTTCAATGACACATTAAACCCGATGTGTCCTATAAACGATGGCGTTGAGGACACGGAACATTTCTTGCTGCATTGCCACTCTCACCATCTGCAGAGAAATAGTCTCCTCAGCCGCGTACAAGCAATTTTGCTGTCATACGGTTTGTTGAACCTTTCCAATGAGGAATTGGTTTCGATAATCTTGTATGGTGATGAAAGGTTACCTATTGAATCAAATAAAGCGATCATTAAAGCAACACTAGAGTTCATCGAATCATCAAAAAGATTCTCGTAAATCATTTCAATGAAATTTCCTCTCCTCCTCCCACCTTTGTATCATTTTATTTCTTTTCGTAGTTTGTAGTTTATGCTGTAATGTACTGTCCGTTCATTATTCTTGTAAATGTTTTATGTTAATTGTTAATGCCACAGGGTTGCAATGTATTCTCATTCTCCTTGTGGCATCGTCTTGTAACTATGTTCTGTCATTGTAAAATTTTAGACTGATGTAGAAAAAAAAAAAAAAGAGTAAGAAAATAGGAAGACTGCACATTTGGCCAAGTGAACGATTGTTTGCATTTTGACAAAATAATCCATTGCAGTATGAACCAATAGACCATTTCGACAATTGAAATCGGAGACTGGGGAGAGCGGTTTGTTCTGGTAAATGGCGGATATAGCTCTTGTAAGTGGATGCCGCATAGTTGGGCCATTGCAGTGAATACAATGAGAACATTGAGTTTTGCAAGCTGTGGCGAGGATCGCTACCGCATCGGCACTGTTTTAGAATTTCAGTTTTGAAATATTAGTTTGACGTATGTTCAACCGGCAGATTAAGAAAATTCGAATTATGTTTGAAGTTTTCCTCCCGTCAATTCTAATAGAATTCAAGAAGGACATTTGAAGTTAAAAACTTCAGTTGAATTCCATTCGCTTGAAAATTGCAGTCAGGGTAAGCTTTCTTATTTTAAAGACTTCAAATATATCATGTATTTCGTCAAGTTATGCAGAAAGGGCCTAAACTCAAAGCAAGCATTGCTGTTTGCAGCACTGAAATAAAGGTTGAAAAGGAAATCAGTTGCGAATAGAGATAAATTGCACGTTTGTATGTATTTCGCATGGACAGGTATTTGACTACATCCTTTGACAGCTCTATTGCTGTGTTCTTATGCAGTAGCGATTGCCATGTTTACATTATTCACTTTAACGGGCTCACTCTGTGGCAGCGATTTACCAGAATTGCATCCGCCATTTACCAGAACAAACCGCTCTCCCCAGTCTCTGATTTTAATTGTCGAAATGGTCTATTACCGCCCTTTTCTGAACCACAACAAAATCAGCTCACATAGCATCTTTAATTTGTTTTTGCTTGGATTTGAACAATTTGATACAACAGATTATTGTCATTAATTTCATTTTGCCGCACCAGGTATAAAACAAACCTCTTTCTGTGATGCACAGAAGTGTCCAGTTCTTTAAATTTTACAACAGAAAGAAGAATTCCTTCAGAAAGTGAAGGATTCTTGAAAATGTTAAGAATTCAAAGAATTTTTTACAATAAAGTTGATCAATGTGCTGTGGCTGGTACCATGAGCTTACATCTCACATCATATGCTTGACCTGCATATATCTATTTCATAATATTGTAACAATAAAAGAAATGCAGTGAGTTCTTGACTTTGCATCATGTTTCAGTTTGTCAGTGGAACTTCTTCACAGTATATTTTTGTCAGGCTCATCCTGAAATAATTGTTACATAAATTCTAACACTGGATCAAAGGAAAATACAGTCAATTGTTGTCAACTTATGGCTGGAATCCATATGCGGTGCAGTTGTGCACTTCAATCAGACTGCCAAGATCTGCATCCTAGTATGATCATTCCAAGAAGCACCCCTTTCCAGTGATAATAGCTTGTTTATTGTCTCAACCTTAATTGTAACATCAAAATCTTGCTAATTCAATAGAAATAAGCCCCAGATAATGCTTTTGACACCAAAATACTTCATTTTGCATCAAATGATCCCATGTTATCATTTGAAAAATACAGCCCACTTTTCCTTAAAGTTTCTTATATCAAAGAGTCTAGAAATTGGGTGCCCTGAAACCTTAGCAAGGTAGCAGTCTGATCTGCTGGCCAGCTTAGAAAACTTGCATTCATAAGGTGTACAACTTTGCAGCTTGCAGCTACAACAAAGGTTCTTTGCATCTGATAAGGATCTATTTTTACCATCACAGCCTTTAAACTTTACTTGTGCTTGCACCTTTCATTTTCTTTCACTCATCAGTAC
This sequence comes from Aurelia sp. 4 Dawson et al 2005, assembly GCA_964019985.1. NCBI lineage: Eukaryota > Metazoa > Cnidaria > Scyphozoa > Semaeostomeae > Ulmaridae > Aurelia > Aurelia sp. 4 Dawson et al 2005. The sequence goes on from OZ026503.1 coordinate 13,420,208, forward strand.
GCAGAGGCCAAATCATGCAATGCATTCCAATCTGGTCTCCAGGAACCTAAAGGGAACGAAAAAAGTAAAATCCTAAATACAGGGTATAAACCATATAAACCTTTTGATCTTGAAATCTTTGTTCCATGAATTTCAACAATCAATAAAAGGGAGCACTGTATGGAACATTAATTTGGACACCAATGTTCATGTTCATCATCAAGAAGGACAAAAAATTGTTACTGTATATTGCATATGGCGCAAAATGTAAATGGTGCATTCACATTAGACCACCAAGATCGCATAATATGCACACATTATGCATAATTTTAGAATTATAGAAATTGATAATGAAAATGGACTTATGATCTCCTGATCACCACTACACATCCCACCTCAATAATAACTGTTTGTTTATGAGCTGTTTCCATACCGCACATAATTCTTTTGCCATCAAAATACTATTTTGCATTAAAAAATCTCAGCTCAATCTTTAAAATATGAAACTAACTGTTTGTTATAAGTGGCAGTTATACCAAAGAGGGTAGAAATTAGATACTCTTAAAATTGGCTATTTGTAATATATACTACTTGAGAGGTTACTCCAGGCCAGCTTGGAAAATTTCAATTAATAGACCTAATCGGCTAAGGTTTGTTTTACCCATTCCAAGTCATATGACCATGCCCATGGGAATTTTTGGTACTATGCTACTTTTTGCGTTAATGGCACAATTTTGCATGGCATGAAATTTGTCGGAGAAATCAAAAGATGCTTTATCAAGAGATTGATCACATGATTTGAAATGGGTATAAACAAACCTTAGCTGATTTTGTCTATGAGCTGTACAAATTTTTGCAGCTTGCCGCCTGCAGCCACAACAACATTAGCCTGTGTGCAGACTATACCCAAGGAAAAGGTATAGTCTGCACAACACCGCTCAATATCAAGTGTTGTATGAGTCAGCATTTCATTTCAATTGCATTTTGAATGGCTCTTTCTACTCAGCGTTTGTGTATTATCTGCCCTAGGGTACTTAAAATTCCAGAGTATTGTGTTGTTAATGTAAATTGCTTAGAGCACAAAGCGAAGCCTGAGATTTAATCACACGATAGCCGTTCTCAAATCTGACTGCTTCCTTCTTTCGTAGGAAAGCGATATTATTGGCTGTTGCAACAATGCATTTTCTTTGTTATCACATAAATGCTGAAGCACGTACTACACAACAGCGAGCGGCGCTGCGCAGACTATACCTTTTCCCTGGGTATAGTTTGCACGCAGGCTACAACAACATGTTCTTGCATATCATAACAGAGTATCTATGTTTACTCTTACCGCCTTTAACAGTTTACTTGCAGCTTACTCCTTCAATTTATTTTACTACCACTGCGTTATGCATATTTTTGGGAAAAAATTTAGAAAAATGTTATGATACGATGCAATCTACAGCTTTGTGTGAAATTTCCATAACCTGTGCTGTAAATACTTCTTGAAATGTTTGGGATAAATCTACTTTGAGGCAGGGGTGGCCCAGAAATCTTCTGACAGAGGGGTAGGAGCTTCCACAGCTTCCTACAGTCTTCCTACCAGGGGCTGAAATGGCTAAAAAATGCAGTTTGCGTACATCATTTTGGCAAAATTCCTCCAACAGAAACTGAAATTTCCTACGACATGGGGGGCTACATGCTTCCAACAGCCAAGGGGGCTGCAGGTCCCTCTAGCCCTCCCCCTTGGCGCCCATAGTCTGCATACTGTAAATTTTGTCTGCCACAAATTTCCACCATCAATTAGAGAAGGGGGCTGTAGGTCCCTAGCCCTCCCCCTGGTGCCCATAGCCCCAGTCTGCATTCTTTGTAGTGTGCGGGGAAGATCTTCCCCGCGCCACTTCGACCGCTTCCAGCCGCAGCCGCGCCATAACCTGCAATAGCACAATCTGTAACAGTTATTTCAATAAAATTTACAAAATTCCCCGACCTACAGATGCGCCAAAATGTACTTCCCCGCGCCAAAATCGAAGAATGCAGACTGGCCACAGGCTCCATACTGTAAAATTTTGTCTGCCACAAATTTCCACCATCAATTGGATAACATGGAAATCTATACTGCAAAATTCTAATTAACCAAAGTTCCCAGCAGTTGAAACAGTATAAATTTCACATCAAAACCACTGGCGGATAATGTTCCTTCATGCTGCTCTGCCACAGTGGCGGGAGGGCATTCTGGTATTTGAATGCACACTGGCCTCTGGCCTGGCGCCACCACTGCTTTTGAGGTCCCACCATGTCATAAGGACAATCAACTGATGCTTCAAGCAATAAGATAGCATGGCCATCATGGGGCCTAAAAGCTAGCAAATGAGGAAAATCCTTCAAATCAATCAGGATTGAGAGGCGTCTACAGCAATGAAAATGTTGTCTAACATTACGTTACCTTTCATCTGCAATGTTTACGAATTTCTTCTGATCTGATAATGCTCTCTTTTGAGTTAGGCCAGGCCTGCTAAAAAGGCCGACCACAGCTGTGATCGTCTCTGCAGTAATTGGAAGCCATTCTTGCACATCCAGCTCGTCATTTGCTAGGGAGACGACATGGAAAGTTGTGAAGGTCAAGGAATCCCCAAAAGGCTCCACGTCGCATGCGCATTTACGATCTATTTCGGTGACGTAATATGCAAATTAGCGGTGGCTTTTGAGAACAGTGCAGGAAACAAATAGAGCCGAAGCGCATGACATCGTGAGCCCTGGTGAGCCCCAAAGCTATTGATTTTACAGCCAATCAAAAAGTGAATAAACAAGGATATACATCGAATGGTCCCGTTGTCTTTTCGTCGAATGCCACCTTTGTCTTCCCATTGTGTGGATTGTTAAATTCACAATGGAGAACAAAGAGAACAAAGCTAATTGGATAATCGTTTACCTGCCTTATGTGTGTAGATGTATCAGGAGATGTGGCTTATTGCCATCTCGTCACACAATCATGAACACGTCAGATGCATTGTCAACAGAGCCTTCTCAAGCTGTCTCTTATTCTATGGAATACAATTGAATACGTATTGTCTTTCAAAAGACTATAGCTTTCTTATTGTCTTGAGATGTGGGTGGAGAGGTGACATTGATCATATGGTTTAATGCCAACAGCACTGAACAGACTGCAAGAATGAGCAGTTGCGAGACGGGTAGGGGGAGGGGGGAATGCATCTTGTAATATCAAAATAACCAGAAATGCCTGCCATCTATTTTCATTCCATTCCATGTTGGTGCAGTTTCTTTTCACTTCCCAAAAAGCGGCACTCACTAACTGACGTCATTATTAGTATACGATAGTATCATATCAGCCTAAGTCATTCTTGCCATGATTTTCATTCGTTGTTCAATGAGTTTATTTCTGAAAATCTAAGACCAATGCCTCTCATTACAAAATGATGCGGTTTCTCTGTTGCAATCAAAGAGATCTAGTCTATCAAGTATCAAGTTTTAGTAGATCTATCCCTTCTAAGTTAAAGGAATTTCTCTATTTTCCGCGAAGAGCATTCCAGCTCAAAAGCTGTTAAAACAGGCATTAACTACACTGACCACTGTCATCAGTTTAACACACCTCTGTTGGGGTGAGAAAAGACGTCTAATTGCAAATAGAGCATTGGGTCAACTTCTGTCTTTGTTATTCCGTTAGACTTATTTCTATCACCTCAAAAAGGATAGCGCAAGATAATTTTAGAACCTGACAATACTATATTTGCCTGCTTTGCGTAAGATATGGAACATATTACGACATTGACATTGCACCGGAAACTACTTTGGTTGAACAGATTTTCAACAGTTTCAAAATGTGAGCACGTCTTAAATGAAAGAAACAGCTATGCTGACAATATTGTGATGTACCGTAAACCCTAAGAAACGAAGACATATTTGGATGGGTCCAGCGCTAAAAGATTATTTTTAACCAACAGTTTGTCTCTTTCAAAATGTTGTTCAAAGGTTTATTTTAATATCGATACCTACTTTGTTGATGTTTGCGCTTTGAGAGGTAGAATGTCGATCTTTAGGATTCAAGCTGAAATTGCCTTCACTTTAAACCAGATCCTTACAACTTTCTGAAGCACATTGAAAGTTTAAAAGAGAATTGAAAGAAGAAAAGCTGTCAAATAATCAAAGACTTCTAGCAAATAGCATATACCACTATCTAGTTTTCATCCAATTTAATCAGGGATCATGTTGATAAAATTGTTCGCCTGGTGTCAAGAATTTGCATTGGCAAATCTTCATTTTGGCACTGAAAATTTCATTGCATTTTTGTAAAAATCTCAGCAGCCATCTTTGGAAAAAGAGGGGTCCGGGCCTCCATCTCACCTCCCCCCTTCTGTGGTCCACTCTAACGGAGAAACGAAGAAATATTTCAGATCATGTATAAAACTCTAACCCTTTATTTATAAAGTGGGAACGATCTATTAATGATTGGTGTTAATACCTTTCTATGTATTTTGACCGAAAGTAACAGACAAAAACTCTTTTTACTACGTAAGTAGCTTTTAGTTACCACTTTCAAATGCTCTCATTAACCAGTGCGATACCATACTCCTTCGATGCCAAGATTGTGACCGCACTTCACGGCGGACAGAGACGTCAATTCATGCTGTGGTCTAACAGTGATGTATGAGACTGTGGCCTCATAACGACGCAACGCACAAAATTTCCTTAAACTTATCTTCATTGGTCTTTATCGACCAAACCTTTCTGAATTCAGCTAACTTGAGATCCTATTGGTTCTATTTTTGCGCTTCGTGGGCGAAACTATTTTGGTTGCATCAAGACAGGCTATTTCAGGCGCGGAAGAAACTTTAGCCCAGAAAATGATAAAAGGTTATGATGTAAGTAAGCTTAAAGTCTATCCATATGGCAAAAAATATAGCTCATTGCATTGCTTTTAGAAGACTCTGTATAAATCTGCATACTCACGAGGTTTCTGTTATCACCATGAAGAAATAACGTCAAATACTACCCATAGGCTTTGGCTTAAACACCCCTGATGGTATAATTTTAGAGAAAGGAAGGCCACTTAAACACATTTTACATCAGGTCAATTTTATTTATGCTTTACTGGCCAAATAAAGTATATTCTCAAGCTAAATATGATGGCACGGAATAGCACAAACAACTCTTGCAAAATCGTGAATAAAGTGATCAAAATTTTGCTAAACGCTTTTAAAACCATCATAGCTCTATCAAAAGTGTTCGATTGAATATCTTTATCGAAGACAAAGTCAAATTGGATGATTTGAAGGATGAAGTCAAAGAAACAAAGTGATTTGATGGATGAAGTCTAAGAGTGGCCTTAATTTTTGAAAATTTTGACCTTTTGCTGCAAGCTACCTGGTTTTGATACCTTCTCTCTAAATCTCCATGGATGATCATTATTCTTGTCAAGTTGCTGATTTGTTTTGCATGGTGTAAGCCACATTCCACCGATCACACTGACCAGGGCACCGACCACATACCATTGACCACATCGACCACTGACCAAACCGATCATCGACCACCGACCAGCACCACCGACTACCAGGGCCGAAGCCATTGGGGGGGCTGGGGGGCGGAGCGCCCCCCCCCCCACGAGACCATTTGTCGGAAAATTTTGCTCTCTTGTCGGAAATTTTGTGATTTAAATGACTAATTCTGGAGGATTTTGAGGAGAAATAATACATGAAACATGAATTTATTAGTGCTAAAACATAAATTCCAACAGAAATTATTGACTTTATTGCATGTTTTTGATTAATATTTACTAATTGTGTTGATTTCAACGTTGGATTGCGAAATGTGGCCAAATTTTAGTTACCGAGGAGCTAGATCGGTCATATAATGCATAGATTTAACGTATGTTCCTACAACTGCTGTTGTTGCTGTTGTTGTGAATGGCTTTTTCGTCGGAAAATTTTGGTTTTTCGCCCCCCTACACAGTCATGGCTGGTATCGGCCCTGCCGACCGCCGACTAACACCACCGACCACTGACCACGAAAAATACCACCACGGACCATTAAAAGTGCCCTGGAGTACTGAATAAACGGGGGCGTGAGAATAATCGGGGGGGTTTGGACATGGTTCGATATAACAATAATCAGGGGGTTGGAATAATCGGGGGGGGGGAGGTGCCTTGGGAAATTGAAAATAGTCTTGTTCTTAGGTAAACACGTATCTTTTATATATTTATGTGAACAGTGATGTTGATATATTTATTTTTGAACTCTGGTTCCGTTGAATGCACTTTTGAGACTTTTTCTTGCGTTTATTCAAAAATTATGTTTACTATCATTTCACTTTTCCAAAAATTAAGAAAGGGGGTTTGGAATAAGAGCGGGGGGGGTTGGAAAAATTTTCAAAAATTAACAAGTGGGGGGACGATTATTCGGTACTCGAGGGTACTTATCACCGACCAATAGAGCCATTTACCACCGTGGTTTTGTTGGTCAGTGGTCGTTGATTTTCATGGTCTGTAGCAAGTGGTTTGTTGGTCGGTTTTCGGTGGTTTTCATGGTCGGTGGTCGTTGGTTTTCATGTTCTGTAGTAAGTGGTTTGTTAGTCGGTGTTCGGTGGTTTTTATGGTCGGTGGTCGTTGGTTTTCATGGTCTGTAGTAAGTGGTTTGTTAGTCAGTGGTCGGTGGCATTTATGGTCTGTAGTAAGTGGTTTGTTAGTCGGTGTTCGGTGGTTTCATGGTCGGTGGTCGTTGGTTGGTAACTGTCATGGTCGGTGGTAAGTGTGGTGAGTGGATGGTGGTAAGTGTGGTCGGTGGTTTGTGGTCGGTGTGGTCAATGGTATGTGCTTTTACACGACGCCAATTTGTTTTGCCTAAGATATATCTCTTTTCCCATGAAATACCAGAGTCGGCCAATTTGAAAGCAGGGAAACTATGTTGACTAGGAATCCCAGAGGGGGGGGGCACACTAAACACATTCGCTTGCATACGTCACTCCAAAAAGTATCAGGAAGCCCAAAAATATCACTTCAGCTTCATTACGACCCAAAAATATCTGCTCGTTTTATGGTTAGAAACCAGTGCATGAACACAAAATATCCTGAAACAATGCAAACAGAAGTCAGAATTGCCTCTGGTAAACCCAGCAATATCAGTTCAACTATATTTTTGGTCAAGGATATCATAAACATAATTTCAGTTTTATTTGGACTCAAAAAATATCACTTTTGGCTATCTTCTAACCCAAAATTATAGGACTTACCTCCCGGTATGTGCAAGTGTTGAGTGCCCCCTCCCCTGTGCAAGGAAAACACTGCCCCGTAAAATGTTGTGCATCAAATGTTGTATTTTCTAGTTACATTTTTCTTCTCTTTTTCTTCAAAGGGCTGTAATAATCAGCTGTCAAGGTGACTTTTCTTGTCACAATTCCACAGGAATAATTCAGTTCAGATTCAAAGTCGACTTGGCTTTTGAGTTTCTAGCTTTTGAGTTACATAATCATGCATCATTCCAAGAAATTAGAATTTCTTTGTTTGCGAAAGTATTTTTGCTTTTATGTTTTGGTTCAGAGAATCTGATGGCCAGCTTCCTTCAATCTGCTTTTTCATGAACTCGTTCCATGCAGGCAAGCATTACTCTCAACAGCTTGTCGCTTTCTCACCGTAATGAAAGTCAATCAAGTTGTTCCATTCCTAAACTGGAAAAAATTCGCCCGAAAAAATTTGGCTTAAAATAATGCTAACTTTTGCTCTTCAATACAGATTGACTTTACAGGTAAACTTACGGTAGGATGAACCAATCTCCCAAGAAGCAAAAAGCGTAATTTTCCCAAAAGATACTGTAAAAATAGCATCATGCAATGGCGGACTGGGCCCCCTCAAAATTTGGCAAAAAGGATCCCCTATTCGCTGAATGAGGGCCCCTATTGCAAAGTACATCAAAACGACAGGCTTGGAGAGTATGAAATATCAATGAGAATTGAAAAAGTTACTCAACAGTTAAAAGTATTGTATCGAGAATAAGGTTGCTCAACTGTTTGAGATTGAAAACATTATTCATAGATTGCTCCAAAAAATATCAAGCGATTTCAAAATTGCTCCTATAGAAAGAAACTAAAACCTTGATAGAAGTTTTATGATCTATGCAAAAAGATAATAATAATATAATAATATATCAATATTTATACAGGTTTGCTTGGTCAGCTGAGAACAGCTGCTATAAATCAAGGACCTGTGTCCAACGAAAAGTAGTAAAAACTATTATTTACAATTTAAAGGTTTCTTAAAAGTTAAAATCAAAATCATTACATCCCTTCTTGAATCTCACAAACGAGCTCTCATTTTTCAGTTCAGGCGGCAATCTGTTGTATATTTTTACACCTTGATAACTAAATGCTTTCCGGGCGGTTTCTGTTCTTATGCGAGGCACCACGAGATTTGATTTATTGCCTCGGGTGTCCTTTTGATGGTCCAGTCTCTTAAAATGTTCCTCTAACATCCTTGGCGCAAGGCCATTTAAACACTTGAAAACTTCAATAGCACATCGTTTATTTCTTACATGATTGATGGATGGAAGGCTAATTTTGCCATTATGTCCGTTGATGATCCTCGTTGCTCGATTTTGAAGTTTTTCGAGCTTAGATTTGTGTGAGTCTGAAATTCCAATGCTTATGTTGCTGCAGTATAAGAATATAGGCAAAATCATTACTTTATATATGGTTTCAGCAGTTGCAGGGCTGATATTCATACGGACTCTTGCAAGCAACTTGATTCTTGAAGATACTTTTTTGTACATTTTTTCAAATTGGCCCAACAGATTTAGGTTTTTATCAAGTGTTATCCCAAGGTATTCGTATCTGTCTGATTCGACAATCTTTTGACCGATCATATTGATCTCGATTGCATCGGTTTTTGCTAACTTCTGATGGCTTCCGAAGAGCACAAATTCTGTTTTCGATTTTTTAAGGTTTACCACTAGGTTATTTTCGACAAAGAAACTTCCAAGATTTTGTAGATCATCATTCAGCTTCTCGGCAACCTCTTTGCTGTTCTTGTCCGATGTGAATATTACAGTGTCATCTGCATAGAGGATTATATTGCTCTTTTTCAACTGCGAATCAATGTCATTGATCAATATGCTAAATAGCAGTGGGCCTAAAATTGACCCCTGCGGCACGCCACACGTAACAGATTCCTCTTCAGACTTTACACCGTCAAATACGACAAAGTGTTTTCGGTTAAAGAGGTAACTTTCAAACCAATGTAGTTCTCTTCCGGTTATTCCGTATGCCGGTAGCTTTGAGAGTAATCGGGCGTGATCCACCGTATCAAACGCTTTCCTCAAGTCAACGAACACGGCTCCAGTCAGAAGTCCTTTATCCATCCACATCCTTATTTGATCAGTAAAATAAGTAACAGCGTGTTCAGTCGATGAACCACGCCTAAATCCAAACTGATTATCTGACAAGAGATGGTTTTTGCAAAGATACTCATAGACCTGTCTGTATACAACGCGCTCCATAACTTTAGAAAGAACGGGGAGAACTGAGATTGGTCGATAATTGTCCATTGCAGATCTCTCTTCCGATTTATAAACAGGCGAAATTTTTGCACACTTTTCAGCAGTTGGGAAGATGGAGTTACGTAGAGAACAGTTTATCAGGAGCGACAAAGGTTCACATAGTACGCCAGCACCATCAATGATGAGAGAGGTGGGAATCTCGTCATAACCAGAGCTCTTTTTTCTCTTTAGTGACTTCAGACTTTCATACATATCTCTTGCAGATGTTTCCTTAAACTTAAATTGACAGTTTTTTGGATTCACATGATATTTATTGATCATGTCATAATTTCGTGCCTTCTTTGCAAACAAAGCCAATTTAGCTTTACTATAAATTGTACACACGTTATGTCAGTAAGACATTGAGGAATGGCAGCGACATTTCCCTTGACCAAAGTGGCGTTGCTATGGGTGTGGATTTCGCCACTGTGCCATCTGTGTCCAAAGATGGTCTCATGCTTAGTTCAATGACGAGGACAAGGACCTTCGGTATAGGTAGAGTAGGATAAAAGTATTTCCGGGAAACTTACTGAACAAATCTTCCAGGCTGAACAAATGGCAGCCTGGTTCCCTGCGTCAACTCGACCGAGTTCGATTGAGGGTACTGGGCCCCAGGGAAGCGATTCGTTGACGCCTGGACAAAAACCAGCGAAATTTCTCAAATTTCTCAATCCTTATTTGGAAAGCCAGTTAAGTGTAGACTGCGTGCAGTCTTTCTTTCGTGTAAATTGAATTGTTTTGTGTAAATTGAAAGAACTTTACCTTCTTTCAATTTTACAAAGGAAAGACTGCACGCAGGCTCGTTAGGCGTTGCTGTTCTGTTGGCGGGCAAGATATAAAGCATGCTTCATTTAAAGCATGCCACAATGACAACAGAAGTCCGGGCCATAGTTACGGTGCATGGTTACGGCTTCTGTCCAGACGTTATTTTGGACTGCTTCCGTGGAGCCCAGTTCCCCAGTCGAAGATGACGTCAAGGAACCAGACTGAACAAATGGCTCTGTGCCCTGCGCAGGAGCTGGAATCAAAGAGGCAAACGAAAAACGCGCGCGAAATTACCCTACTTGGCGCCAATTTGTTGAAGACTGCTTTGCTTTGCTGCCTGCGTGAAAACTGGAGGAAACCTTCCTGGATCTTATGACCATGAGGGTACGTACATCAGATGAAATAATTGCAACTATCGGGATGCATTTTATGTAATTTTATTTGTGGCCCAACAATGCTACGGACATTTTACAGACACTAGTACTTCTTGTTTTTGGCCTTGAAGGCTGACCAATAATGCTCGATGACAAGAAGGCAATTTTGGTCAGGCCTAATTTTTGTCTTCTCTGCTCTGGTTCTTCGGTCAATGAGTTTGCTAGTCATATATGTAGTTTAAGAGCAATCCCATTTCTTACTTTATATTATCTGATTCACAGACTGTGACATTCTATAGGGGTACCACCAAAGTGCCCAAAAAATGGTCCAGAGAGAAAAGAAAAGTTAAGAAAAGAAAGAAAGAAAAGTTACTTGTCTTCTATGTGCTAAGGCTGAACAAAACTTTCATTTGACGTCTTACATCCAGTATTTCTATGTTATGTATTCATTAGAAAATTTCTCCAGGTCAGTTTATGTATTGAAGAAGATTTTGAACTAGTACTATTAGCAGACTAGGGAGGGAGCATCAGCATTCCCTGCAGCAGATCTTGTTTAAACCTGCTCTGCACATTGACCTGCTCAGTTGTGTATCATGTGCCCCATAATGCAGGGCCCATTCACACTGCTCCATTTTCATATGAAAATGGAGGAAAACTTATCTGTTCTGGCCTTGCGTTCACATTGCTCTGCTGTAGAAACAGAGCTTTTTGAAACGCTAATGAATATGCATAAATTTAAAAATAGTGCGTTTTGAAAATGATCTGTTTTCAGTGTGAATGCCCAAAATGGAAACATTTAAAAACACTTAACATTACTTTGTTGATAGGATGAAGATTACCATAGCATTCAAACTCATGACTGGTGCCTTTCTGACAGCTACTAACAAAGGCTTTGTTGTGAAGAGGGGATTGACAACACCATTTTGCTGGGGCAGCATCAATGCCTATCATTTTCATAGCACATTCATTTGAAAACAGAGCAATGTAAACAGGCAGCGTACTCATCAACAAAAATGGATAGAAATGAAAACGGACCAATGTGAACATAGTCTCCTATGGAAAGAAGAAGTTGTGCATGGGACTGGTACACAGAACACTCAGTTTCTATTATTTCCATTGTTTTATTAGTGGACTGTCCAACACACAAAAATTTAACTTTTCATACTTGAATGTGACCTTAAAGACAATAACTCCTTGCTAAATAGCTAAAAGGTTCATCATCATGTGGTAATTATCTTTTTTTGCGGATGTTACTTATCATGTATGTAAATGATGTTTGTTTACCACTATTGTTCAACATTTTAAGGGCCCTCAAGCACACCAAGTTTCCCCAACTACGTCATTCATGCATTTTCACTTTGACCCCTCCCCTACCCTCAGCACCCACCAAAACTTCAAGGACATAAACTCTAACATAAGTGATATTTGTGTATATGATTCCTGTTTGGTCATAGGCCCCCCTGATAAGTGTAAAATGCCATTATTAAACATTCCACAAATTTGATGTGAAGAACTTTGTTTTCTATGGATAACACAAATTATAAAAGGGATTAATTTTATATATATTTACTGTAACTACCTTTGAAAGGAACTGTTGTGAGCCGCTGTGTGTCTTTTTGTCTTAGAACAGAGTATTGATATTAATTGAAAAATGAACCTGAAAAAGATTGTCATACAAAGGTAGTAACTGAAGAATATTTTTAAAAATCCTTTAACCTTCCTGGCAAATCTTGGAATGATTTGCCAGGGCTGCTTAATTTAGCATACCTCTGAGAGGTAAAGAGCTTGCATATTCTTTAAGGCAGAAAGAATAAGGGATTTGGATCAACTGCCCCCTCATCAAAGTTGGAAAATTTACCAAACAAGAAAGAGGAGGGTGCCCACACCCAGGCCAGTGGCCGAGGCAGGCTGGGGCTACTGGCTGGGGCATTTACAGGACTTTTCCACTTATTTTGCCAGCCCCGGCCAGCCCTCACCATCTACAAATGGGCCCCTGCCATCAGAACTTTTTCATTTATTTTGACAGTCCCGGCCCGCCCCGGCCTGCCTCAGCCAGTGGCCAGGGCACAGGCACCCTCCTTCCTTTTTACATGATTACAAAAGTCAAGATTGTCAGATGTTGCTATACCTTTGCCACAAGCATTATGATTCATTTGAGCTTCCACTAGAGTTCAATCAAAGTTGATCTCATACCATTGTTAAGTTGAAATAGAATAAAATCTTTATGTTATTCTCACAATGCCTCTTTTTACAGGCCAGCTTTTAAAAGTAGAGAGTTCAAGGTCCTAGTTTGTTCAGAAAGTTCATATTGACAGAGAGAGAGAGAGAGACAGTCAATACGGACAACATTCAGATTTCAAACATTATGATATATTTTTTGTAAGACCTTTTTCTTTTCTCCATGTAAAACTCAATTTGACAATGTCATGAGCAAAACTTCTCCCCAAACAAATGCCCAAAACAATTTTGTTGGGGAAAATCAATATGTTTGCAGCCCCTAAGAAAAAAGGAATTTGATAGATGCCAAGAAAAATGCTAGTAATGTGTTGGTAAGAGAGATGAGGTATTGATGCCACATACATTCTTTTCTTTGCAGGCAAGTAATGGTAATCTTTCAGGTGCATGTAGAGTGAGGAAGTGTAGGTCATATGGCAAGCGGTTTTTGGACCTGTACAGACATGTTAGAGTGAATCACCCAACTGTCAGGTATGAAGATCACCAAAAGCTGCCTGCGCCAAGTACTGATGATATAATCAAGGGCAATAATAAACCTTACATGAAATACAGGAAGCAAGAAGTCTGCACAATAGATGGATGCTCAAAGCAGGGGCAATTCTTCAAAGACTTGACAAGGCATCTGAAAACCAAACATCAGCTGACAAGAGAACAATATGAAAGGTATGGTTTGCACTGCCATTTTTTCGTTGCGGTACCTGCAGCAAATGTATTAGGTTAATACAGCAGTAGATATACCTGATTAGTCAAAAATGAAAAGAAGTCCTGTTTGAAGGACCACAAGCCCCTGAATATCAAGACAATAATGTTAGTGAGTTAGTCATTCAATAGTGAATATGTTCAGATGGCCATCATATTCAACAAGACAAAGCAAAACAAAACAAAACCGAAACCATACGAAACCTAAACCGCTGTACTGGTATGTCCTTAAAAATTGGTTCAAATTAGATAGCAAACATCTTAATGCCAAACACCAACAATTTAGCTTCATTTCATTCCCATGGATGTTCAAAGCAAGGGTCACTTCTTCAGAGACTTAACAAGGCATCTACTTTGAAAGCTGAGGGCTGAATTAAGCGCTAGCCTCCTTCTAATAAGCCTATCCCCTCTTTTTGTTAAAATTTGAAATAAGCCCTTCTCTCAATTAAGCCCTCCACATATGCAAAGTTCTATAATTCATCAAATATTTCCATTTACTTAGCGACACAACCTTGCATGTTTATTTTGATATGGTTTGGGATAAAAACTTTGTTGAATCTATGTATTGGAGTCATTCAATTGTATGTCAGTTTTTCAAAATATGGGATAAAATAACTGAAAAGCTGTGGAATATATCCTAGTCACTTGACTTTGTGTATAACCCCCTCTCTAATAAGCCCCCTCTCTATTAAGCCCCCTTCTGTAAGGTCCGAAATTAAATAAGCCCCCAGGGGCTTATTAGAGCTTTTACAGTAAGAACAAAGCATCAGCTGACAAGAGAACAGCCCGGTTTTTCAAACCCTTGGGTAAAAATGTTCCCAGCCTGTATAGCCAAAATAATTCCTTACCTTGCGTCACAACAAAAAGCTAATCTTTTAGCAACAGAAGAACTTTTCAAGCATTCGCATCGGCTTCTTACCTATTTTGCTATAACAGATTGCGTCTGGTCATTTTTTTGGGTTACCCGGTAAACTAATTAAGGCCAACAGGTCTTATCTATTTACCATGTTCTCTTGCATCTGCATATAAAACAATTGAAATATAAAACATATATATATAGAATAGTTGTGGCATTTTACAAATTTTCGCTTCAGGATGTGTGCTATTAAGTATGCTTCTTCTAGATGCCAATGAGTCATACCCGTGTTTCAGAGTCATTGTATTTGGAAGTTGGACGAGATCCTTTGCTCTAAGATTTAATTTTTCGGGCTTGTTTTTGAAGAGGTCACATAGGAATGAGGGACTGCTAGAGGCTAAGCATTTGTGGTCCTCGAGCATGTTCTTGAATTTGCCACGGTTCACTTCTCTTTCAAGTGAGGTCTTCAAACACACAGTCAGTTATAATATTTATCCTGAAGCACTCTCTGTGACTTTCAAGCAAGAAGTGTTTTTTGATGCATGACTAACATGGGAAAAAATATAAATTTTCGTTTTTTGTAGTTTTTTCAGTATGCTAAGGCTCAGCTTATCAAAGTTTGTCTGATTTTCACTTAACTAAGATTTGATTGATGTGGGTCAGCAGGGCGTTTTGGTATACACTTTAACTTCATGAAAATGACTTAGTATGGCTATGAATAGTTTCGGGTTTAACTTTACATGCTGGAGCCATGCTATTGATAGGCTGTTTTAGCAGCAAGGCGTGCAAGTCTTCGAAAATACATATGCTTTTAAGTTTGTTGGAACATCAAAACCTTTCAGCTGTTTCCTTCCTACCGGGTGAGTAAAGAAAATTGCCCAGCGTCTGGATGGCTTCCTCTCCTTGGGTATACAAGCAGATATATTGTACAATATCTGATTGAATAGCAAACATGTTCAATTATATGTAGAATTTTTCCTGCTTAAAATCGGTCACTCAATTCAGATTCTGTGAATGATTTTCTAAAAAATTCCCGTCGAGAAGCCTTAAAAACGTGCTAAAATTACAAGCAAGTATCCACAATGTGTTTACCGTACAGAGATGACTTTCAGCAAGCTTTAGCACGTGCTTCCTTGGCGGGTTGAAAATTATTCCGAAAATTATTCCCCTTAGTATGAATAACTTATTCAGTGGAATTCCATTCTCTCAAGAGGACAAAATGGATGAACACATCCAATTATCATTAGGGTTAGGAAGAAGAACAAAAGGACGTCTCGATTGGTGTTTTCACTCGTTTTTGCAGTTTTTCGAAAGGGGCTTTTTGCAATAACTCTTCCATTTCTGCGGGCAGGAACGGCCGACAAAAGCCGGATAAATTACTGAACCTAAATGGACGTACCGGAAATGATACAAGACAGTTTTCAAGATGAATTCTATGATTTTCAGGGAGCAAAATGGTTTCAAACGCTGGGCGTTGTTTTTACGCAACCGGTAGAAAGCCACTCATCGACAGACAACATCCTTAAGATTTGCTTGCATTTTCGCATTTCCTTCGCTTATGAATAAGCTCATATCAATTTTTAGCTTTCTTTCTTGACGTTCTTTCCCTGACGGGTGGCCATCAAAGGTACCTTTTTTCAGGTTATCAGTTTCAGAATAGAACGTACGCGAAGTCCCTCCGGACCTGCAAAAAGTGTCGAAGTTGATTTCGCTTTGCAATTTATTTCCTGTAGCAAAATGATTATACGGGCGTCTTTTGACAAACGTCTTCTTGCTGAAATAAGCTTATATGACAGTTTGACGTACCTTCCTCTAAGGTGCTCCTGACGTAAATTAATCTCAGGTGCCTGAAGGCCCTTTAGTTGGTTTCTACACGCTCTAGGATAAATTCCGACAACTGGGTCAGTTACACGAGAATGCGAAAGTGGTTGGGCTACTAGAGTGAAAAGTGATTGTTTAATAAATTGGTATTTGATGCATGATTAACAAGAGATTGAACCTTTAATTCCAAGATTCATTGTCCATCAGTTTCTCATGTCCTGGACCGAGTGCTTGGCTCTTTGGTTCCCGATTTTGCGAAAGATTTCTTGTGACAATGTCCCTACAGATTTACCACAAAAACGTTGTTCCAATTGAGCAATGGAATAGCGCTGACCTTTTCATCGCCAACTTTTCATTAGTAATGAAATTTCAACACTGGCGATAAAACTTTTATACCAATCGATGCAATTAAATTGATAAGAACAACGATCCCAGAAGGGAGGGGTACTCATTTTTTTTCTTTACGGGGATGTGCTACTGAAAAGGGGATCATTCTCAAGATTTCTAATCCAGGACAGAGTATCATCTTCGTACAGTAGGTTCCATTACAAGGTCCACGTTTATTTTTATCCGAAACGTCGTTCCAAGAATGTGTTTTGAATCCTTTGGATGCAACATTTCCACTTTTTCACACAGAGTTCATGCAAATTTCCAGAGCAGCACACAATTCTGTTTGAACAAACTCGACGACGGGCACTGCGTTTAAGATAATGTTTCTTTGGGATAAGTTACCATATCAGGAATTGGAATCCGGGATCTGGTAGTTTATCAGTTTTTTCCAGCCACACTGACGTTTATTTCTAGACCAAGTACCACTCCCACTGGGAATAACGATGAATACTAAACCTTTTGATTTTCATCGCTTTGATTAGCTGCCTTTCAATTGATTTTTGAAACATCGCAAGAATGTCGCCTCCAACGAGCACCCATACTGACTGCGAGGGGTGGAGGCGATGACTTTGTATGGAAACTTGGAATGTGTTTGATTGCTGATTCCTAACCCACCAAATTCTGAAAACGGTAGACTTCACAGAGACGGAAGTACAGTGCCCAATCAAAGAAAAAATTTTACACAACGGCAGGTCTCAGATTCATGCTGGCAACAACGAGGTTTCCAGTTGGAAAACACGAAGATGAGTCTGGTCCTGAGTTGACTGAAGGTAGCACGAGCGAATTGGACTCGTTTTCAGAGTTTCACAAACAGAAACAAGAATCTCTTCAATGCCTATCAAACCTTCTTCCTGTTGGAGCAGGTTCGGCAGGCCTTCCAAACCTGCCAATTCTACCATTTCGGAATTGGCACCATCAAACACACCCTTGATGAGGCAAAGGCAACGAAAGCCGCAACAAGCATGAAATTCGAGAAAGCTTTATCAAATGCGAGCAATGTTTATCGCAGAACGAGAATCTGGCTTATGGATTGAAGTTGTCGGTACCACTTAGTAACTTTTATTGACCTCAAAAAGGCCTTCGACACTTTTGATCATCAAATACTCTTGCAAAAATTAAGAGTGTATGGTCTCGCCGATAAAGAAATTAACTGGTTTCAGTTTTACCTAGACAATCGCAAACAATGCTGTAAGGTGAACGGGCATATGTCGAAACCAGATAACATTAATTTTGGGGTTCCTCAGGGCTCTTGCTTAGGTCCCTTACTTTTCCTGATCTATATCAACGATTTACCCTCGGCACTCGATTCTTCAAACGTTAATATGTACGCTGATGATACAAGCATCTACTACTCCTCGAAATCTATTTCCTCGATCAACAATGCAGTAAACAAAGACCTACAGTCTCTTAACCCTATTTTGGTTGGGGGGGGCAAATTTGCCCCCCCCTAGTAGATTTTGTTTAATAACTCTGCTAGGAAGATATTTATAGCCATGAAACTTCTTGACTTTTTGCAACTACTTATTGTACAACTTCTCAAAAAGTTTCATTACAATATTTTGAAAAATGAGGGGGCGGGAGACAATTTTGTGGGACTGACCCTGGAAAAATCGCAAATTCTCAAATCTCAATTATCGCGAAAAAAGGAACGTAAGTTGAATATTTTGCAAATTTCTTTTGTAGTGTAGTGTTATTTGATGCATTCTATCACAATTATCATGTTTGGGTGGAAAATGTGCTCCAAATTTAGTTTTATCGCGATTTTCCTGATTTTAGTCAATTTTGCCGCTTTTCTTGACCACACAAAGGAAAATGCTGACGTGAGCAAAAATGAGGGCCAATCTTAGGTTAATTTTTACATTTTCAGAAAGTACATGCCTGAGGCTATTAGCAGAAAAAATTTTGTCACTCTACCTATTACCAGTCAAGAGTTAGGTAGGGGGCGGCTTTTTTGCCCCCCCCCCAACCAAAATAGGACTATCAAATAGCCCAACCACTATAGGGTTAAGTCATGGCTGGATGAGAACAAGTTATCTCTTAACGTTGCTAAAACACAAAGTATTTTGATAGGTAGTAGGTACAAAATTAGAGCGGTTGAGCAACCTGACAACAAAAAACCATTCCTCCATATTGGAGACGTAGCAATCTCTATCATAACCAGCACAAAATATTTGGGTGTCCAGGTCGACCAATTTCTTAACTGGGATGAACATTTAGTCACTATAACAAAAAAGGTTTTCCGCGGTCTAGGAATGCTTCGTTATGCTAAAAGATACCTCCCTTTAGTAACTGTACAAGCGATGTACAAAAGCCTTGTTGAGCCGCACTACCGATACTGCTGTCCCGTCTGGGGGGCTGCTGGTATTACAGCTCTACAGAAGCTACAGAAATTACAAAACCGGGCAGCGAGGATAGTTACAAACAGTCCTTATGACGCCTATTCCCAACCTTTGATAAAAAAACTTGGGTGGCCAACTATTCAGGAGCTAATTGAGTCAGAAACTGGAAAGGTTGTTTACAAGGCTCTCCACAATGAGTGCTATTTCATAGGCTGTCTGATACTCAAAGTAGGATGCTACGCAATTCCAATACTGATCTACGCATTCCTCTGTTCAAAACGTCTTCAGGACAGAAAAGCTTCGAATTTAGAGGAGCACGTATTTGGAACAACCTTGGCAATGAGACAAGACAAGCAAGCACATTTTTGGCTTTCAAGCACAAATTATGAAAATCAGTCCTTTTTATGACGCCACTTTGGCAGGATGTAACCGTTTCTGTTCAAATTTTAATTTTCTTTTTCATTAACGTATTTTTAGGGTCTTTCTATTTATCTATTTATTTGCTTATGTAACTTTTGTAATTAGGTTTTTAACAGGGCAGCTTGTAAATCAATTGTTATTGTAGACTTTACCCTGTATAAAGAATTCAAAATGAAATGAAATGAAATGAAGCATATCGTCTACGGAAAAAGTGCATAGTTCTTTAAGACAACGACAGTTCAAAGTTAGGACGTTTTCGTGCTTCATTTAATTTGCTACTGAAATTTCGGATGCAAAACGGAAAATTATTACTGCCTTTTCTCGTTTTTTTTCAATCATTTTGCAAGAATGACAGCCTCTCTTTCTTGAATAGGCTGGTTGATCAATAAGTTAAACGATTTAAGTTTCAGGAAATTGTGATTTTGTTGCCAATCTTTACATTATCCTCTTGTGCACTTGTTTCAGGGACCGAGCTTTGGTATTCAGATAGGGTTAAAAAAATTGGTAGCTGGAATACCACAATTTATCTTAAATCGAGAGCCATTTCTGTATTTTGCTATTTGGCTCAATTCAATTTCTTATTGCAACAAATGGACATAAGAATTTTTGCGATCGGAAATCGGCATATATTCAAATTCTAAAATTTTGTCTATGTCTCACTTGTTTGGTTCACCCGGCACTTTTAGTGAATTACTTGAATTCTCCTGCACCCATGAGAAAGAAATCCTTGGAGGGTTGTATAGCCAATCAAACCATCATTGAAATTTTCTTCGTAAACGGTCCAATGTACCTTCTCTAAAACAATGCAGCCCAGCCCTTGGAACAGATCATTCCAAAGTACCAAAGGGTGACTTTGGCGCGTCTCGTTAAATATGAAAATCCAATAGCAATTTAAAACACAATGAATCTTGTTATCAATAAGAAAGATTAATTTCCTCTGATGAATAGCTGGTGCTTTTGGTCTTGCTGTCTTTGTGATCACGAATCATGATATATTTCCTTTCATGCAATGTTATTCGCTATTTTCACTTGATGTCGCTATTGCACACTTCCTGCACCTATTCCTAGAGGTTTTATTTGTCGATACGGAGAAGAACTTGATTGAAAGCCGGCCCGACCATATATCACAAGCAGAGGTACTGAAAGAAGAGATTATCGTGCTGAAAAGATGCATTTCTGGTCCTGAAACACTTTTCTATGGCACGTGGCACTTTAATCTTGCAACTCTGGTCCACTCTTGTAAATTTCTCTCTGAATTAAAACCTGCCGGAGACAATTTTTTGTATGCGGAAAGGGAGGATAAAGACTACTTTGTCGGCGAAACGATTGTACCATCTTGGCTTTCATGAAAAGCAGGAGGCCATCATTCAACAAAATGTTCATTCTGAAATAAAGAAAAATTTTGAATCTGACCTGAATTTCACAACTATCTCTTTAATTACGATGTGAAATGGATGTGTTAAGTACCCGTAAATCTTCTATCCTGAAATGTAAGGTGTGAGCCTGGCTTTAGGACATGCTAAGATTAACCAGTCTTGTATGAAGACAGATGAACATGTCATTGTTCCGACCTCAACTATTTGCCGCCTCTGGTTTTCCTTGCCAGCACAAACCTCTATATGTGAGACATGACTGGGTAACCATTGCTAACTGCGAACAGTCTCGCAAATACTCACCAAGGAACATATGACAATGGTATTCCTTAAACACGAAAATCTCATTTAAAATAGTTCATTTTGTATGCATCCAGGCGCGCAACTAGGAATTAAAATGGGGCAGGGGTCCAAATCAGAAAAAGGGCACATTTCAGATCATTTCAGAGCAATGATTTAATCTTGAATGTCAGTTTATAAAATCAGAAGATGCGGGCAGAAATCAAGGATATTTTTCAAATATTCGCATTTGTTAATCATATCTACAAGTGTGGTAACAGAAGACGGAGAGGGGTTCTGCGGCTTGCCGCGGGAAATTTTCTTAAATCACTCTCTCTAGATCGTCGGAGAATGGCCGTCGTAAGAAGTAATGAAAGATTGAAGAGAATGTAAAAACCCACCGTACCGACTGAGAAAAGGAAAGCAATGTCCATTGAATGGCCACTGCTTCCTTAATAACAGGAGCTAGAGGATGAAATTATTGGCAGGACGATCTTTCAAAGATCTTTCAACATGTTCAAATCTTGTTTCAACATGTTTCAACATGTTCAAATTCAACGCGATGACTTAAACGAGTATCGGCACATGTATATGCTGACATGCTCCCAAGGATAGAAACGATACTTTCATACTGCCAAGAGGGATAACACGTGTTAAAGCATGTTAAATCCATTGTTGGGAGGTAGAAAATTTGGTCGCTTTTTTCAGCCTGTTTTCAAAGTTTCCTGAAGGGCTCTTTTGAGGAAATTTTTGGAACTGAGTTGCCGATTTCAGTCAGGTAAAATGTCAACCATCAAATGAAATATCCGCTAATATCATTGCCTTGATGTCCAGGGAGCAGTGGCCCTTTCCTTTAAACGGAGGTTTTTCACTCACTTAGTATTAAAAGCTTCTTCCAGCGGTTCCTCTTAAAAACGAGTCATGTCTTTTAGCATATGGTTTGAAAGTAGAAATTTTGAGCCGTATTTAATCATCCTTCATGGTTAGATGCTGACAAATTCGGAACGATAGTCCAATTCAAGCAAGCAGAATTCTCAAACTTACTTCAAGATATTTGCAATTCAAGAAAGCATTCAACAGCTATTGATACTTGATCGCAAAGAAACCGAAAAAATACAGATCAATAATGTTTTCAATTTCAAACAATCTCTCTATCAAAAAGGGCACTTTTGCCCTTTTGAAAAAAGGGCAGGGGTCTGGACCCCCATGACCCCCCCCCCTAGTTGCGCGCCTGAAAGCCCATAGCCACTCTTTGTTTTGAGCATTTGTTAGCGCAACGAGATCCACTGATGCGACTCGGCATAATTGGCTCTTTACTTTTTGGGATGAAGTTTCTATGTAGATTTCGAATTTTGATTATCTTGATTTGAAAGCTTCCATCATATTGTTGTTTCGTCACTGTGCAGTTTATTGAAGTTCTCTGGAGTGAGTAAAAAGTTGCGTCTTTCAAATTCTTGAAAAGTATTAGGGAGAAGTAGAAGAGGGCTTCCAGTCCACAGTTGGGATCATAAGTTTACGAACAGCTCTTGACTTTACGTTGGAAGCAATGAAGATCATGTTTATTCAGAATTACTGTACAAAATATCTTCGAATCATCTAACATCGAAGTTTGCTACTTTTAGACTCAATAGCTGTGTTTAGGAAGCAAAAACACATATCTCGAAGTACTGCGTAAGCTTATGGCTATGAACAAAGACTGAAGTCCTCCTTTCCTCAGCGTAATTTTTCTGAGGATTCGGATGTTTTGTAAAGGAAATCTGAGGAATGGTTTCTAAATTGGTTGTTGTAAATTCCATCAGGGTACAATCCTTTTTTTACGTAGAACCGGTTTTCGACAGGACTGCCATAAAATCCAAGAACTTAGATGGATTCCATTGTCAATTTTCCATCATTATTGGTCAGAAAGAATTATGCATCCCAATCTCAATTCTTTTCTGAACGTTTCTGTACTGGTTCAACTTTAGAGAGCTGCATTATTGGACCCATGACACGAAATGCATCCAACAACTGAAGCTCAGTTTTCATCCTTTGTGATGAGACAGGTTATGCTAAAGCCACAAGGAGTTCCTATAGCTCTTGACATCCTATAAAGTGAGACGAGATGTGTGACTTATGGGAAGGGGCAATCTAAGTAGTAGAAACCAGTGTTGAGCAATCCTTTAAAGCTGACTTCGACAATATATCATTGTTACGAACTTCAGGGGATTTGTTAATGTTTTAACTTATGCAACATAGAAACCAAAGTGCACAAAACCTTGATTAATGCACAATCTGTACTGGATGTGCGAAAACCGTTCCTTTCGTTGAAGGCCAAGCAGGAAAGTGCACTGACCGATTTGATATTATGGCTTTATCTATGGCTCAAGTCCTCAATAGCCGATAGCGCTAAAGGTGGCAGCAGGAAATTTTTTACCAAGATGTATTGCGTTCTTTAATCGAATAACGCATTGCATCTTGGTAAAAAATTCCTTGCCGCCATCTTTCACGCAATCAAGTTCCTTGTGACTTTGTGGGCCTCTTTTTCTGCAATTAGGAAGTATCTAAATTTTTTGTCACAAAAGCACTGAAGATGACCAAAAAAACCTCATTCCAATTTTGTAGCAGCCCACGCGTAGACCCGTTATCCAAAAGAAGATAGGGTCTACGAAACAATGAGCCAAAGCTTGCTACAGCGAGTTCTAGATTTCTAGAACTTAATTTATGCAGCCTTTGTTGAGATGCGTTTCACATATTATTTGAATAGGGGATTAGGATAATTACTCGAGTGACCGTAGCAAGCTTTCACTCGTTGTTTCGTAGACCCTTTCTTCTTTTGAATAACGGGTCTACTCGTAGGCTAATTTTGTAGAGACTCAAATTTTCATGGTTATTCTAGAGATCGGTTAGTCATTGTCTCCTGCACGAGCATTTGTTAAACCAGATGAGCAATCCAGCAATACTACATTACCTTTATGCACAGTGAGATGCAATTTCATTTTTTAATCCAATTTCTTTGAATTCTGTCTGTCTATTTGAAGGGATAAAAAGAGAAATAAAGTGTCATAAGGCTAAACAAGCACCGAGTCTCGTTGAATTGTTATGCTGGGACTAACCGAGGTTTCAATCAGCAGCATTCTTGCAGCAGACAACGAATAATCAATTATCAAACCCAATCAAATTCATGAGAATTTTTTTCCCTTGCTTAATTCTTGTTTGGTGTTTTAGGATGTCTGATCGACGTCTTTTCATCGTTTTCAATATTTCGAAGCCTAAAATTTAAAAAACCCACTCAAAGCTAAAAAACGGAAAGATAGAAAATTTACAGTTATGATGTAATTTTGGATTTTTGCTGACAATTAAGTCAGACAGTTTCAAAATGTTAGTGCATGATATATTTTCAGAAATTGACATCTTTTGGCGCACCCAGTAGGAAGCTCAGAATTCAGACTTACTTATGATACATCGAGCTATTCATTCTTTGTTTATTAGTTCATTTTCAAAACACTGAACTGTTTCACAACTATGATATTAATAGAGTAGTGAAAAATTTATTGGAATTAAAGAGTCATAAAAAAGATACAATTTGCACTTTTCATTCGTATCCACAATTAATAACATATTCTTTGCTTCCGTCAAATCAAATTTACAATATATCTATGCCAAAATTTTGATCACTATCTACTGTTTCATCCTAAATTCTACTTTATGTGAAACATACTAAATTCAGAGCTCATGTCTTAAAGTCATCCCCAAAGGAAACTCAATTTATGTCGAAGACACTTTCTTTTAACTCGGTCATATTTTATGCACTTCAACCGCCTGTCACCAACTTGTCTTCTTGCAGCTTCTCTTTGTAACATATCTCCGTCTTTTGGCTGTGTTGCTTCTGTGATCAGTATCTCTGCTAGCTGATTTTTGGCATCTTGTAAATTTTCAGCTTCTTTTTTATAATCTCCTTCATTTGCTTTTCTGAGAATCCCATCTAAAACTGCAGCATCTTCTTCAGTGACTATCAATGATTTTGCCAGCATCATTGTTGACATGAACATGACAGCAAATACCGTGAAAGAGATTTGTCTAGACATTTTAGTTGTTTCTAAAAGAGAACAAGTATAGTTTGTAGTGAAAGCTTAGAACATGCAATCAGAAAATCATTTTCTTCCCCGACATAAGGTTTTTCTTTGCAAGTTCAGATGGAGTAAGTAAACGGAAATCACACAAGAATCTTGCAGCTATATCTGAATTCATTTACAGTGCATAGGGAAGCCAGCAAATCATTGCTAAGTTTATTCAGGACATTGAGGAATCTTTATCTGTAAATTGCAAATGAAGCAAGTGTCTTGAATGGTAGACAGTTACTGTAAAGATAGATGGATAAATAAGGTAAAGATAATGATTACGGCATGTAAGATAATGTATGATTCATGCCGGAAAAATTCACAACGAGATCTTAAAGATCTGCATACGCTACGAGAAACTGCCAACATATTGATATCCCAAAACCAGAGTCTATTGAATTCTAAAGACTCTGCCAAAACGAAACATAGAAATTTCAAAAAGAGTTTCTTTACCCTGGTGATAGACTGTGGAATGATTTACCCCTGAATATAAGGAATAGCCCCATAGTTGTCACATTTTAAAAGAAACTGAAGGACTACTTGCTCCATCAGCATTTAGCCCAAAGCACGATCCCTAGGAAGAGCAGCACTTGGTTGCATTTCACTTTATTCTTTATATATATAATATAGTACGTTTTTTTTCTTCTTACTATTATTGTTTTTCAAACTATTATCTTCATATATTACGTGATAGGGATTTGTGGATGAACATGATTAAAGAGAGGAAATGAAATGAAAATGAGAAAATGAAGCGGAGAAGAACTATTACTATTACCCCGATCATGCCTGCAAGTTAAACGAATTTACAAGCTCAATAGATGCTGCCTTCTGATACTTCGAGCCAATAAATTGGATCATAAGAACCCTCATGGTTAGCTTAGCTTTGTAAAAATAGCTACCCTTCACGCTTGGACACTAAGGCTACTTTTATTACTGTATACCCCTCATAGATCCCATTCTCTTGTTAGTATTACACCACCCATCGGCGCATTATATTGCTATAGCTGCTTCACACAAGCTTGCAGCTGTAGGGACCTACTGTCTTTGTTTATTTTTCATCCCCCCTCTTTCACACTGAGCCTCCCTCATAATGTTATTGCCAACCCGGAGGACTGACTTTCATATTTAATTTGTCGTAGCGTATCTAATTGTCACCCCGATCACCACATTGATAAGTGCGGTATCAACATACTCTTTGCCAACTCCATACAAGGACGTGGACCCTGCACAAGAGACGGAAAGGAACCAAAGCTGGGATCTGATTTCAAGTCAAGCAAGCCCCTGCCAAACAAGCCATGCGGCGACGAGACCACAAATACCTCTGCTCGTAACAATTAACAGCGGTAGTATATCGCCCTCTTCCTCCAGCCTCTTTTCAGACTGGTATTCCATTCACCTTCCATCAGAATCCCCCCAGCCTCACACACTACCACCATTATGTGAGAAACGCCCAGGAAAGCCCACCATTATGTCAGAAACGCCCATGAAAGCCTGTCTTTGTACCCCACTTTACCGTAAAATCACCCTCAAGCCCACGTCCACGATTACAGCCCAACCCAGCGTGACCCTCTTAATTTCCCTGAAAGTTCCCCCTTCTAACTCTCAAACCTCCTCCACAATTTCCATTACCGCCCCGACGTCAGAGACTCTTCCTCATTCAGCCCCAGATCAGAATGATGCCAGTAATCTACAGAAGGCCAAGCAGAGCGGCAGGTTTCCCACTGAAATGAACCCTTCCCTTAACCTTCGCATAGCCCACCTCTCGTGCGAGAATGAGCTCATCACGGAACAACAAGCCATGACTCAGGAAATCAAAGATGAGGCCATGCTGGAATATAACAACGCCCAGCCGATGCACCTCTTGGATTGAAATTCCACCAAAATGGCAACTTCTCATAAATACGACGCGAAACCCCCACAGACAAGCAAGTCATAAAACAAGATGGTCCCGAGGCTGTGCAAGAAGGTCAGATAGGAGAGCCATACAACTGCAAGAGCACAAGATGGGGAAAATTCCTCTAAAGAACTCTTTTTTATGTTTCATAACTTTTACAAACTTTGCACGTTCCACGCCTACCTACATATTTTCCGTCTGTTTACGCCATCTTATCCGTCTTCACTCGGTTTGTAGAGCCCAACCCTTGTCAACTTTCTCTTCACCTTTCGCCCAAACAGTCATTTCCAATCAATAATTCTAGGCATTTCTTATAATCCAAATTTTTGCACATTAACATTTACCGTCCACCACACATGACATAGATTTATTGGGCCTCTGCATCCCGAGCAACTTATACTATTTATGGTCCTTTAGCACTAAGTCTTTCAACTTGCATAACATTCTTTAGCTGTGGTTAAGTTCGCAACTATATGTATGCACAATTTAATGTCTCATCTTTGTTTACTTACCTTTAGATAAAGCCACTCTAAGGGGGGGGGGAGTGCACTCCTTAGTGTCCCCTGAAACGGAAAACAGCATGCAAGATGTCCACATTGAAACGAATCCTTGGCCGTAATCACGAGATAAGTAAACCTTATAGCGGCAATTCTAAAAATGCTACCTAAAGCTTTTCACTGGGAAATCAAAGAAACAATGGGTTTGTGGACGTCTCTATAGCTTATCTAGAGATGTAGTTATGTCTATTCTCTTTAATGTCCCCCTACACGGGAGAGCCAGAACCAAAACACTGGAAAAGATTCATCGATATGGGAGGGAGACGAAGACTTCTAAATTTTGTTCCTACAACTGGTTCGGTTCATAATACTTTCAAAATCGAATTTGACTATTCCAACACCAGCATCAACTTCCTAGACACGACAACACGATTTGACACAACAAACAACCTTGAAAGTTCGCTTTATGTCAAACAAACTGATATCTTCATGGTCCTCCAGAGTTACGTTAAAATCGAAAACTTTCGGACAATGAAACTTTCGGACAACATTTTGTCCGCAAATTTATTTGTCCGAAATGTGGCGATGTCCGAAAGCTGTTTCGTCCGAAAGTTTTAAAGTCTTTGAAAAAGAAAAGCACAAAGAAACGTCACATAGAACGTTAATAAATCAATGTTTACCAGTAGTACTTAGGTTTCTTGAATTTTTTATGTAAAAGTTTGCTCCTTGAAGCGTTTCTTGAAAAAAAGTTCACGTATGGCAGCACCTTTTAATTTGGTTTACAGCTGGTTTTATCATTGTTCAATCTAACGAAAATTACATTCAAATGTCCTTGTTGATGTGATGATCATCATGTACCTACTGTAGATTGATATTCATGATGGAATCACAATTATTTTTAGCATATATTTTGGTATAATACTTGTTTTTTGATGTCGTGTTTGTCCGAAAGTTCCTCTATCCGAAATTCCTGAAAAAGCGTCCGAAAGTTTTTGTCCGAAGATTTTTGCCGAAACTCTTACGTCTGAAAGTTTTCGATTTTAATGTACTCGTATCACCTTGAGAACGGTAAGAAAGGCATAACATGAATTCCACAGAGTAAGAAGTATGTGTCAGATCGAATATCTAAACATGCCTTCCAAAAAATCTACACCCCAAAAAGAGTCTTCGTAATTGGAAAAAATCAATTAATAGAAGACTCTTACCGTTCATCATCCGTTAGGATGAAAAATCTAAGGCCCTTAACAAAGCACTTAAAAAATACTTGTACATAATAGTATAAGACCAGTTACTTTGCCACGCATTGTCCAAAAACCCTGCCTTAGCACTTAAAAGACACAAAAACTAGCGCGATATGCTTAGCCATTCAAGGTTTAATGAAGCATGATGTGACTCCAATTATGTTATCCTGCGGGCAGTCCATCGGACTTGATGGACTGGAGGTACCCACTAGAAATGGGTGTGTGTGTGGTGATAGCGCCTCGAAACATTCCTCTCGTGGGAATGATGACTGATGATCCAGAAATGATTACCTGGAAAAAACTGCTGGCGAACTACAATGTAGAGCATTGCATTAGCCATTAGCAGGTTGGGATTATCCTTGCATTCGATCCTTCTTAATTCTTCAGTATCTGTTTTGTTCACTTTTCTGCTGCTAACAGAATTACCCTACATTGCCTTATATTAGGCTTCCTCTTCCTACACAATCCTACACCCTAAATTACTCTATATTACATTTCATCACCCTACGCCATCCTACACCCTACGTTAACCTATATCTGCCTTCACTACATTCATTACCCTACACTACGCAACAGCCAGCAATATTCCTACACATAGAATAATTCTCCTACACCAGATTTCATTATCCTATACGACACAACAACCTATGTTACCTTCCATTAGACTTCATTTCCCTACGCCATCCTACACCCTTCGTTACCCTGCATTAGCCTCCATCACACTACACCGTCCTACACTCTATATTAAGCTGTTTTAACAGCAAGACGCGGACTTCTTTGAAAAGGCAGCTACTTTTTCATATTCTAAGTGCATTCTAATTTTCCAGCCTTTTCCCTCTAAGAAAGCTACTCACCGACAGACAAATTCTCTAAGAGCAGTTTGCATTCTCCCATTTCCATCATTTGTAAATGTGTTCATATTCCATTTTGCTTCCCTTTTCGACATCCTACTTTTGCAGTGAGGCCTTCAAAAGTACAATTTTCAGGTTCTCAGTTTCAGAATGGAACATACAATAAGTCTCTCGAGACTTGCAAAACTTTTGAAGTTGACTTCTCTTTATAATTTACAGCCTCGATAAAAAGAACTATGCTGGCGTCTTCTTGACTCGCATCTTCTTGCTGAAGCAGCCTATTACCTACAGTAAACTTCATCACCCTGCACGACCCAACAACCTACATTACCCTAAGTTAGGCTTCTTCACCTTACGCCATCCTGTACCCTACAACATTACCCTATATTAGCTTCATTACCCTACACCATCCTGCACCCTACATTACCCGACATTATTACCTGACTGAAGCTTCAAAAACGAGGCAATACAGAGTCCCGCCACTCCTATTGGTTAATCGCACTTTTACGGTGGATTTCCCGCAGACTTGTATAATACGATATAATGACGCGTTTTTGTCGCTGCAACAACTGCTTTAGGCCTGTGAGATTTATAGTAAACTCAAACGAGATCACTGTAACAAAATGTATTTGATTAAGTGAGTCAAGTTAGAAGCTCGGGCTTTATATTTTGCCTGTACAACACAAAATCAGTTATTATGCGCTTATTAGCGTCCATCACCGTACGCCATCCTACACCCTACATTATCCTACACTAGACTACATCACTCTGCACTTACTTACACCCTACATTACTCTGCACTAGACTTCATCACCCTACATCGTCGTGTACCCTACAATACCTTACAGTAGACTTCATCATCCTACAACACCCCGCAACCTAAATTCCCTTGATTACCCTACACTAGCTTCCATCACCCTACACTGCACTTCCCCTACACAACCCTACAGCATACTCCACCCTACACTACCGTACAGCCTACATCACCCCAATGGTGGGTGGTGGTGGTGGTAACTGCCTACTACTTTTATATCCTTCATATAATCTCTAAGTCAAAAAGGCAAATTTTGAGTCAGGCGTAATTTAGTTTCCAAACTTCTATTGTTCGCCTCATTTAGCCTATCAACTATTATTTCCGTGACTAACTTCGATCATTAAATTCTTGACATGTTGCTTACATGTTTTTCATTTGCAGTTATCCCTAGTTTTGAATGATTATCCATACTTTAATCATAAGCACCATTTACTCACTAGTTCCATTCTCCCTGCCGATGCTGTCATGGTTGTGGTTTGGTGGCTGGTGGGCTGTTTGCGCGGGTTTTGGGGGTACTTCAGTTTTGACTTAGTTTTGTTTTTGTTTTTGTCTTTCTCTATTACCATTAAGCTGTTTGGAGGAGAAAGCTCTAACTTTCTTGTTAATTTTGTAAAAAAATTCTGAAAGTTTTTGTCTGCAACCACCTTAGTTTACCGCTGATATTTGTAGAAAATTGTAAGTGGTATTTGTAGTGAGGACTCGGTGACCTTGTGTCTTTCCTTGCTACAAATGTCACAGTATATGTATTAAATTGTTGTTGTTTTAAGATTTTAGATTGATATAAAAGATTTACTCCTTAGAATTTTTTTGCTCCACAGTATTTTCGCTAATTTACGGTCAAGGCATTTTTAGTATCTATTTGTATACATGAGCTTTCTCATGAGCTTTGGTATGCATGTGGGGTGTAGGATCCCGCCATAGCATCCTACATCAGAATGTTCATCCTAACTCGTGACTCATTTGCTAAATTTCAGTTTTGCTTAACTTCAAGATGAGTTTTCTCCACCAGTTACTGTTCCTTGCCATCACTTAGATCTGACGTCTAATATGCAGCGGACTTAGGTATCAAATCACTCTTATTATCCGTATGTGTTTTTTTAGTAGTGCTGTTTAAGTTTAAATAGTTTTTCTTTCTTTATCTATGTTAATTCCCTTGGGTTAGACACAGCCTTTTGCTCCCCGGGGTTATTTGTCCCAGTAGTGTTGAAAAGTAATTCTTTTTAGTAGTGTACATCGCCATATGCATTGCAACATTTCATTGATTTATAAAAAAAATTCAGCATTCAGCTTCGATGTTCTTCATGATCTTTTTACGCAAAAATGCCGAGGCTCTGGTTTGGATATTACGCCAATTTGAGCTTTCAAGTTTAGTATTTCTCATCTTGAGGCGTATCTGTTGCCGAGTTACCAGTTGAAGAGCATTTTAATCGAGAAAAGCCATTGATTAATGTCCCATTCACCCTGCAAGTCAATCCAGCCTAAACTGAACCGGGTTGTCGAATAAGGCCTTCTGATTGGTCAATGCGACAAATCCAGTCATTTGATTAGTTGAAATTTAAACTGGTTTAGATAAAGTTGGTTTAATTGTGTCAGTGTGAATGCAGTGTAAAGCTAAATTCACATCAATTCGGATAAAACCGAATCTGCATCCTTCTTTGGGGAAGTTCGGTACAGTAAATCCCCGCATATAAGAACCTACCAAAATAAGAACCTAGAGGCTATTTTCCTAAATTATGTACCTTGCAATTAAGAACCTGTTTCAGTTTGATGAAACATAGGTTCTTATTGCAGAGGTTGCAAAGTTGATATTTGATTGCTGTTATCAAGGTCAT
Source organism: Aurelia sp. 4 Dawson et al 2005 (assembly GCA_964019985.1). Classification (NCBI taxonomy): domain Eukaryota; kingdom Metazoa; phylum Cnidaria; class Scyphozoa; order Semaeostomeae; family Ulmaridae; genus Aurelia; species Aurelia sp. 4 Dawson et al 2005. The sequence continues at coordinate 13,452,486 of OZ026503.1, forward strand.
TGTGGTCCCAGTTGGGTTTGAAAGATTTATTCTCCTCCCCAATTACTTATTACGTCCATAAGAACGCTTCTAAAACAAATGATAGGGCTGAACATCTTTGTGAGACTCTCAAGGGGACAACATGAGGTACCCTTCAAATAAGAACCTTTTATGCCTTGAAATAAATCTTAGTATCTTTGAAATAAGAACCAATTTCAGCCTGGCAGTCAAAAAAGTAGGTTCTTATACGCGGGGATTTACTGTAGAGGTTACAACAAATTTGACTGGTAAGCATTGACGTTGGTGGCGCCAAGAACAAAGGCAGATTTTGTAATTCAATAACATTACCTGCTTTAGCTAACAACTCAATTCAAAGCGATTAGCGATTGCAGACAAAAGAAATGCTTTCACCCAGTGATTCAAAACAAACAAAGCCGCAAAGTTGCCCTGAAACCAGTACGGCAAACTCTCGCGTGTTGCGGCCGAAGGGAGATTTTAAGAGAAGATAGGTGCTTAAAACAAAAGGAGAAGGGCAAATCTAAACTTCTGCCTCGTGGACTTTGTTTATTTATTTTGGAGCTGAAGAGTAAATGTTTGTATTTGAGCAATGAATATGCAAGAATCTCAATGTTCTGCTTCTGAATCACGTGAATAATATGCGCCAGATAGAACTTGGATTTGCCCTTCTTCTTTCCTCTCAAGCACATAGCTTCTCTTAAAATCCACCCTTTGCCTGCATCAAGCCAGAGTTTGCCCTACTGGTCTGGGGCAACTTTTGCGGCTATGTTTATTTTGAATTGCTGGTTGCATTCGCTAATCTCTTTGAATTGAGGTGTGAACCACAGCAACTGATGCTATTGTACTACAAAATCTGTCGTTGTTGGCGCCAAGCAAATCTCCTTACGTTGATTCCCATAGGAACCAACTTTTCAACCATTCTTTTCAAAAGTGGAAGATCATAGATGTTTGCGTGGTATGCTTGTTAGTCATGGTTTAATGTATTGTTTTGTTCTGCGAAGATCTTGCAGAGAATTATTTATAACTTACAACAAATTTAGCTAGGAATCTTCAACAGAGGATTTGTTTGAATACATAATGCGAACTTTGAATTCCCATAGGAAAATGTTCCTCTTCGCATGCAGAAGGTAAAGTCCCCATATATTGTCTCGATTTTATTCATTGTTCTGTTACCTCTATAAAGTCTTCACAGAGAACTATTAATAACTTAAGCCAGAATTCGCTGGGAAGCTTAAAAAAATAGAGACAGACATGAATACAAGGTGAGAAATCTAGTTTCCCATAGGACAAATTTTGAAATGATCTCCTTCGCCTGCAGAACATCAAAGGATGTTTGCGTTTATGCTTGTTAGTCACAACTTGGTTTATTGTTCCATCAATTTTGTGAAAATCTTCTAGAGGACTTATCAATAGCTTACAACAAATTTAGCTAGAAATCTTCCACGAATGAGGGATTGACATGAATACCAAATGAGATCATTATAATGAGAACTTTGATTTCCCATACGAAAAGACTTTTGAAATATTCTTTTCCATACGTGGAAGATTATGACTAAAGAGAGCAGAATACAAACGTACCTTCCAACGTCTTCTTTCTTTGTCAACAACTTTATCAAAAGAATTGTGCATTTTTTCCTTCCTCTGCTTTTATGGACGAACTACCCCACCCTGTTAACATCTCTTATCTTTTGTTTACAGTTTAGGCATAAAGACGCCACAGCCGTCTCACTGTAATTTTATTTTAATTATGATGCGTTATCAAAGAAGTCTAACACTCCTAGAGATAGTGCATGAACTTTTTTTGCTTCGCTTTGCGTGTCCACTTCAAAGTTTCATTCAAAACAAGATCTCTCCTGTGGTACTGATAACAAATCCTGAAAGAGTGAGTAATCAGTTGATGGCATGCACCTGCTTCTATACTCTCTAGAGAATTTGTATTACTACCGAGTCAGTAAAGGGAAGGGTGGCATATTTGGTCGATTTCAGACTGCAGAGTTTCGTTTTTTCATCAATAGCAAAGTACTAGACATCTTGCATACTAAAGCTCTACTGGGGAGCTAACTACACCAACTACACCAACTAAAACAATAGCGAATGGAGTTTCATTTTTTCATCAATAGCCTAGTACAAGACATCTTGCATACTAAAGCTCTACTGGGGAGCTAACTACACCAACTACACCAACTAAAACAATAGCGAATGAACAACATTAATGGTCTAAAAGAACGTGACTAAAAACTACAGATGAGGCGAACAAAAACAAATCATAAAGGCTGTACATTTGGGGCTTACTTCAAGTGAACTCTTTAGGTCGTATGAAGCTCCCACACAATTCACAGTATAACTTTGTATCAATGGACATAGACTAGGATCATTATTCTGCTTTGAATAAATGAACCGATCTTTCGTATTCGTATGTCGGACGACACGATGCTGACGCTCGATTTGTTCAAATAGTTGTTCCCTGATTTCCCTATTTGTATTGCAAGCCATTAGGCAATGAATTTCATTTTCTAAGATGCTACATTATTGAATATTCTGTCCTCTGGATTCTCTTTTGGTCTTACTCTGGGTACCAGAGCCTCAAAATTTAAATGAAAAGAAATTAGTAAGAGGAAAGGAGAGAAGGAAAGAAAGGAAGGAAAGAAAGGAAGGAAGAAGAAAGGAAGAAACTTTCTTTCCTTCTTTATTTTTTCTTTTCATTATTTTTGGCTCTGGTACCCAGGGTATTTTGGTCTATGATATCTACCAACCCCTACCTCTAAACGATGATCGGATGGCTTATATTTGCTCAGTAAATTTCTCTTTTCCATACTTATCACACTTGAGAATATATTTTTTCTATCTTAAATGGAGTTTTAAAGGCTGACTTTGAAGTAGAAATTGCGCAATGCAGTCCATACTTAAAACTAAAATGTCAATGAATCAGTCAGAGGCTAACTTAGATATTGTCATTTTGTATACTCAAGGCCCTCATCTCATAAGACTGATTTCTACTCAGTCAGTAGAATCTTTGCGTAACATTCTTTTAAAATTCGAAGCAACATTATCTCTGGAAAAAAAGAGATTTCCAGTCGACCCGTTTGCAAAAACTGACTAAATGGAGATCAGCCTTTGGACCTAGACAGTAATCTGAATGAGAATGAGATTGTATGCTCGATTCTTTTCGATCATTCACCTGACAATGAATTTTACACTCCTATCTCTGAAAAGACAATGGCATTGAGTTCATGGGTGTGTTTGATTGGTACAAATTCTGAAAATGATAGACCTGGAAGACTCGGAATTTGAGTTTGATTGACTTCCTAATTATGAAAACGGCAGATTTGCCGGATTGGGTAGGCCTGCTGAATATTCTGCTCCAAAGGGTAAGGTTTGGCAAACTTTGGAGAGATTCTCGATTTCATTTGCAGAACTCTGAAAACGAAGCAACTTTGCTCGCGTTACGGCAATCAGTATCATTACTCTTTCTTGCCAAGCACCAGCCTCGTCTTCATATTTTTCAGTTAGTAACCTCGTCGTCACCAGGATAAATATGAAACCTGCCAACCTCGTTCCCAGGCTCCAAACGGTCTTCTCGCAATCTCAACCGTCGACCGATTTGGATCGACGCAGGATTAATGGCCGTTGTATCAAGGTTGGAAACCTGCTGCTTTGAGGAGCTTTGTGTTTTTTTGGGACCTGTGTCTCCGTCTCTGCAAAGTCTACCGTTTTCAGAATTTTGAAGGCTTCAGATTACCAATCAAACACACCCCATATTTCCATATCAAAAACAATGGACCAGAATCAAATGTAGATTTCTCTCTTCATGCAAACCACTTACCAGCATTTTCTTTATGGATGAATTCAACCGTGTCCCCCGAGAAGCTACCCACAATAACATACCCCTTATCATGGTTTCCACCATAGTCTGAAGAACTTCTTACTGCCACTTCATAGAGCGGTTGTCATTTCCTGCGGATGAGCCTCATATCCCAAAATTGTTGTTTGAACGTGATGATATTGCCATATATTTTATCCCACTTTTGCAGCGAAAAACCTCTATCTATGACTTACAATCTGAGATCGAAAAAGTATTTAGTTGCACTGAAATCTTTTCATTTTTCATGGCAATTGCAAGGTAGCTGGTAGCATTTTCTGTAGAGGTAAGAAGAAAGAGCAATAGTTATTAGACTAAATAAGCTTTAAAATGGTAGATCAACGTGTCTGTTAATTAATTAAATTGTGATTCTGAGTTCCCTACCGGTTGATTGAGAAAAACCTCATGACTTGGAGCATGTCTAGCATACCGAAATCAAAAGCTTTGTTAAATGCTTTGTATCACACTTCAGTTTAAAGGTTTCGCAATCTCTTGAGATGCTGTTTGGTTATCTTAAACAATGCATGGTATCCAAGAAACCAGACTCGAAGAACATTTCGACGACTCTAGAGCGGTCTTAGAAAGGCTTTTAATTTGCAGAATGATTGGCCTCGTCCTCCAAAGCAAATTTTGAATTCCGCTATTTTCAAATCTTCGGAAACACTGACTGGGAAAGGCCGGAGTAGTTCCAGAAATTAGTGAATTCCCTTTTTTTTGGAGCAATTCTTTCAGACGGTAGACAGCCTTAAAGGCAGCCTGTCACGCATTTGATTGGGTGATAATGATAATTCAAAGAATAGGAAATTTGAATGGCTGATGATCCTCTGACTTTCTATGGCCGTAGAAAGACAAGAAGATTAGTCCTCCTTTGTTTCAAGTACTCAGATCCACAAAGAAATCCTTTGTGTTGAGCTCTGATTGTTGCGGCCAATCAGATACGTGCCAGACTGCCTTTAAGCTGGCCAAGCAACATTGCAAATGATGGCATAATGGAAAAATCAGACCCAGGACCAGTAGGACCGGACCCTAACGGACCGGACCCTGACAAAATACCCATTCATTTCTTTGTCTCCAGATAGCTGATGGGGTACATTGATAATGGGCTACTTTCATTTTTAAACATTAGAGCCTATTCCTTGGTTCCTTGAAAGCTCCAGGAGGTGTAAAATTGTATCATTCTAAAATGTTGAAAGGCAAGACAGTTGGTTAAGTAGTTTTGCTATGTATTAAATTTTGGCATTGTGTGTTATGTGAGTATTGTTTGAATGTCAATGTGAATCTTGTCCTCGAGAAGCTGAACTGAAGTTACAGGGCCTTGCTAGACCAAATCATGCGTGGATCTTCGTGGGCCTTTGTTCCTTTCAACTGGAATTTTGTCTCTTGATTGGATGATCAATGTTGCTGATCGTGCACTCTTGCAGTTTATGTGGTTTCTAGAGTTTAGCTATTTCTTTTCAGCAATGATTATATTGGTCATGTCGTCATTTTGGAATGAAACTTCTGCACCGCCGTTGCAAAATCAACACGGAAAGAAATGGGCATTCATAGGGGTCTGGTCCGTTAGGGTCCGCGGTCCTATTGGTCCTGGGTCTGGTTATTCCGTTATGCCGCAAATGATAGCCGAGCCTTTTAGCTGCTGATCACTGGTTTGTTTTCTTAACATTTGCTTACGGGAAGCTATGTGCGACCTAGCTTGTGAAGTTTTATTTCGGTCATTTGGTAGATTTTCGAAGGTTTTTCTCAAATTGTGCATGATCAATCATTGATGTCATGCCGCAGATCTCATGAACGGCTGTGTTGCTTTTTTATGATTTGATATGAATTCACGAAAGAAAGAGATCGCTTTTCATTAATTGATTTAGCACAAAGAAGGAGAAAGGCGTCAAAATCGTTTCATAATCTATGCTAAATGAAATTTAAATCGAAATGAAAATTCAAATTGCAATGAGATTATCACGGCACATTTATATCTTCAATGGTGGTTCCTAATTTTTAGATCTAGCTATATTAGATTCATGATTTTAAGAATCCGTCTTGACAAATATGCGAGATTAAATTCACCAATCAATTGGGTCATTTCGCCACACTGAAGTTTCTGAAAGTCCGACAAAGGCAACGCTCAAATATGACAAAGACAATCCGACAAAAGCAGCGCCAAACCGTTAAAGGTAATAACAAAATGTTAAGAGCAAAAATGTCCGGCTAAAGTTATGGTCTTTCTTTAGAATGTCATTGTTTTTAATTGAAAATCTATAGCTTATTACCCAGGATGCATCTCTAAAAGAAATCAATATTGGTGTCAAGCGTTATTTGGAATTTCAACAAAATCATAAATTGTTAAACATATGGCTCATATCCTGATTGGACGAGAGCGTGAGGGCTCACGTGACCTTGCACTCGCTTCTCCACCAATCGGATGCCGTGATTTTGGACTGACAGGTCATTTTTCATCAATTTGACCACCCCTCACGAAATGGTAAACGTGTAAAATTCGTGATCGAATTTTTCAAGAAGTTTTGCAGCTTGCCATCTCTCGATGATAAAGGCACAATTCCAGAAAGAGCAAACTTTGGATCTCGAAAAATGACGAAATTACAGCATCTTGAACATGAAGGAATATGTCTTGAAAACTCCTTGCTTCACTATGACAGATATATAACTTAAAAAAATTCCAAAGCACCATATCGACTCTAGAATTAAATCTGCAAGAGCTTAAATCTGAGAAATATGTATGTTTTCAAAAAATATAAGAAAAAGCGCAAGAATGACGAGAAAAACCTCCCATGGGCTAGTTAGCCCTTCTGCTTTATCTGCGGTCGCACCGTTCCGAAAAAGCCCGAAACGTCCCACAGCCTTGGAAAGATAGGCTGTTTTAACAAGAGCAAGAGGACGCGAGCCAAGAAGACGCCAGCATAATTCTTTTGTTCGAGGATGTAAATTAAAAAGTGAAATCAAGTTCAAATAACCTTCGCGATTCTCGAGAGACTTATTGTCATACATTCTCATCCAGTCAGAGATGTTTTCAGTTCAGCTTGGAAGTTTCGCGTCATATGACTCGTTCGATAATAATGAAACTTCTATATCATCTGCATCAAGATTAGCCTTTGAGAATTTAAGGCAAAATTCCAAATCATGAAGGTACTGGATGAACAGTAATGAGCCTAGACATGTGGTATCCACCATGTAGTTGGTTGGGAACTCGACTTGCGGCCATTTAATGAATGACCGATCAGGCACAATTTTTTTGATTAATTTTGCAGAAGCTGAGAGAAGTGAAATTGGCATGTAATTATGTTTCTCATTTTGAGCTCCAGTTTTGATAATTGGCGTTATTTTTTTAAATTCCCAGACCTTTAGGACGAAGACCCTTAACAAAAATTTGACCCAGACCCAATTCCCAGACCTTCTGGCCAAAGAAGCGTTGAATATCATCGCCAAAACCTTGCAATAAATTTCGCAGTATCATTGACAAGATTCGTTTGGATACCATCTAGTCAAGTGATAGCACGCTTTATTACCAATTTTAGAGTTGAGGTTTCAAGTCTCTACCCAGCAGAACCTTTTTTTATAGTAAATTAACATCAAACTAAACTAAATACATTGATACTGTACCGCCCTTGGTGTAAGAAGACACAAAGTCATCTGACCTACACCAGAAACGTCACTTACAATTCTACAAATACAACTTCAAAACTAAAAAACAGCAACACAAGAAATAATACGAAGCTAAAACAAAGAAAGAAACATTGGACAAATAGTTAAAGAAAGAAAGGACTGGCGATCCCACACCAGACCCAAACTAGGCTATTGGTCTAACCCCTTTATATCGTAGGCTTGATCAGTTTTTTTTTAACCATCGCATCACAACTGGACGGCACAATTGCGATGGAAGTAAAGCATGATGGAGCATTTTGATGGTTTGGTGTGCAACTGTACAGCAAAAAGGGAGGATAGCTGTTAGGTGATGGCATCATATCAATTTTATTTAATGTTGATCCATAGGTACTGACATTAACCTGTTTGCTTTTTCAATGAACTTAATTGTTGCTTCAATAAGTTATCTTGTCGAACCTACCGAGCTGCAACGTATAGTGAAGAAAGTTGCCAGCTTTCTTTGATTCAAGGTTAAATGCTTCCAGGTGTAGTCACATCAAGAGGAAAGACTAGGAAGATGCTAGCCGCACTACCATAAGGACCCTCAAGTTACGCTCATCTCATTGAGTTGAGTTGAATTGTTGTTGTTGTTATCGCTCTACTGAGGATATTGTTATCGCTCAACTATAGTTGTAGCGATATCAGTTCAGCCAAAAGCGAAACTACGATATGTAATCAAGTCTAGGAAGATGCTTCGATAAGCTTAGCTTCGCAGCATCCTAGTGTCCTACAAAATCTTCAGGTGCCATGTAGAAATAGAAGAAAAGGACTGACTGTAACATTGATATCGAGGGAGCAATTGTCAAAATGGACTTATAGTAAGACTGCATCGCACTAGAGGTTCTTTGTAGTAAGTTGAACTCAAACATTAGACCAGTAAGGAACGTTTTAAAAACTGTTCTATTTTCTATACATGGTGTTATTTCAGACTCGAGATCTTGATAAAAATGCGTTGGTTTCACCTTCAATTTGATTAAATGAAAAACTCATTTGCAATCTCTTTTCACCTACATGTGATTAATCGAGTTTCGTCCTGATAAAAATTGTTGTTAAAATTGCTCATAATCTGGAAAAAATGATACCAAGGCCAGAATGTGAAGTTTCATTGCAAACATTATTAAAACCGCCCACTTTAAATTGAATCTAGCAGTAATCTTGGAATCTAATGTCAACGTTCTTCTTGTAAGTATACTTTAAATCGTAGGATACTGATATTGTTAAACATTGATAGCTTGTACATCTCCTGCACACATAAGAATACTTATGTGCGAGATGAATCAGAAATTAATTCAAAGGACAAGTCCGGAGTTAATGCGGTTGTTGTTGAAAACAGCAACCTTACCAATTGCTGAACACCAGTCGTGTGTTCTTACAAGGTTTTGATGTCTCCAACCTTCATAAATTAGTTAATGAATCTCCGTAAGTTATATATTTTGTACTTGTGCGTGAAGGCGTGATGAAGAGGCTGGCAATGTGAATGGTATAATACATGAACACATTTGACACATTTGCGGGGTGAGTGGCTGAGTGGCTTATACAGTCTTCGTCAGGTGACTAAAGTTAAGTTTGGTCGAGTGAGGTCAGATTTCGGATGGGTGACCACTGAGGCCTGACCTCGCAACTCACCTCGCCGTCCTTCGGAAGGGACGTTAAACTAGGGGTCCCGTGCCTGGATGCGGCATGCACAGTGGGCCTAAATTAGCTTTCAGTAGCTAGAAATCCTGACAAGCCCACTCAAAATAAATTGAAAACGAACAAAAAAACAAACAGCCTCGTTCAGGTTAACGTGAAGTGACGTCATGGAAGATGAGGTCATTTCGCACTTCTTAGCAGACCGAAATAGGTAGTTTCGTAGATAGGAAGAGAAAAAAATTGAAAAACGTACTACACACCATTGACAACTGTGTAACCTCTTGAATAATCAACGATTAAGCCAACCCCAGACTTGCCCTTTAAAGGAATTACCAATGTTTGTTGGCATGGCTTTCTTTGCAAATTCATTCTAAATCTATCGCTTGAAAGAAGGGCTAGCCTATAGATGCGAAAACTTTATTTCGTCAGAATTGATCTTTCTGTTTCATAATTACGACCAATTTCAGGAAAGTGATCTTTCTCAAGATTCTTGAAAAAAGGCATCAAGTAAGATTCAAGTTCAAGGATGTATGAATTTCTAGATCATAATTAACACAATTTCTCTACCAACAATTTAAATCAAGGAGAAAGTAATGTGCTGGACAAAAGGGAACAAGGAAAAAATTATCTCAATTGCTATTATTTGGAAGCACGAAGTTCTAATACTAGGTAAAATTTTCACTGAATAGCTATGCAGTAAAAACCCCACAAACAAGAACGTGGCAAATAAGAAGCTACAGACTGATCTTGTAGAAAAGACACTCATAACCACGAAAGACTAATTTAGTCCGATGGTTTATGAGATGGCAAACTTAATAAAAGAAGCTTCATAATTTCAGTGCAAATTCAAAACTTTTTATAGCCGAACATCTCCAACAATAATCAGGGAGAAGCATGTCCTTTCATCAATTTGTGTGATACAAATTGCTTTTTAAACAACAAATGCAATGTTCTTCAACATTCAAGGTGCAGTCGTCCCACCCCCAGGTTTATTGGGTACATGCTATGTGGCTTTATTGCAGTCATAAGTGTCCTCGCAGTAACAACGACACGCTAAAGTATTATAATTACCCTCTTTATAGGAACAGAGTCAATTTTCTTGTTTAACTGTACCACCGAATCGCTTCTAAACGCGGAAAGAAACAAACGATTATAAAAACCTAGGTTTCTATACCTAGATCAGTCTTTCTTCTTCAAAATTAATCAATCTATTTGTTTTCATTATGATACGACTAACGGGGCTGCAACTGCGCACGAATCTGCAAAAATCTGTAACTTTGAGCCCCCTAGTTCCCTGCAACAGATCACGAACTTGGGCAACACTTGACAGTTTCTTCACTGAGCCTTAAACTCCTGATTTATCCTGTATAAAAGCTTATGCATCTAAACACTTCATCGATATGCATCTAAACACTTCATCGAGGTCGCAGCCCTTTTTCATGACGCTCGTGTGATGGGTATCGAACCCACTCCGCCTTACTGTTCTAGCTGCAAAGTCAGAGCATTACACCACTGCGCCACAACACCTTGGTGCAGTCATCTATTTTGATTGAATCTGTAAACTATGTTCTTACAAGGAAGCAGCTGTTTACTTTTGAATGCACTTACAAGAAAAATTGCAAGAAACCTAAATGAAATGAACTATAACTTTTAACTTAAACCCATAAGACAAAGTAGAAGACCAGATCGTCAGGCTCTTGCGGAGAAAAAATGGAGAACCTCATTTCTTTTCTCCCAGATAACTCTTGATGGGAAATTTGTTCAAGCAATCAAAACATTTTAAAGCCCCGTGTTGCTGCAGCGATTAACTCACTCTCTTGGGACGTACCTTGTATGCATCGGATGATTAATATGCTGCGAAAATCCTTTTCCCAAATTTCATATCTCACCAGTAAGCGTCCAATTGACTTACAATACATCAATTCAATTTCGCTTAATTTCATAAAGTTTCACTCAACATGCGGCGGTGGCGGCAATGGACCTTTACTAAGAGATATTAATTTGATATGGAAGGTAGAAAACTAATTTAGAATTTTTCTTCCTTGGGTTTCCGATGTCTCCCTGCTAAGCCTGCGAGTTTAGAAAGATTTCTATCTAGTAAAATGTCAATAAATAGACATCAACATATTGTACACCTTTGGCAAGTGCCAGGTCACCATTTTCTTCGTAGCTTTTAAGCCCAAAATGCCATAAAGTTTCCAATTGAGTGAAATTCAATGAAAATAGTAATCAACAGATCAGATCGTACCACCTTAGCAACTGTAAGAGCACTTCATACTTTTAAACCCACTATGAGATATTGATTTCTAAAAGGTAAAATATGAACCAATAGTCATCAACATATCGTGCCATATTATCAACTACCAGACTACTATTTGCTTCCATAACTAGCTAGTCTTCAATATCAGACAGATTCTTATCCAGAATGATGTCAATGCAAAGTATTCATCAACCCATCGTACCACTTAAACAAGTGCCAGAGCACTTCTTGCTTTCAACCCCTCAATGCTAGAAAGATTTCAACCAAGTAAACTGAAATGAATAGTCTTGAACATATCGTGCCATATTATCAACTACCAGACTACTATTTGCTGCCGTAACTACCTTGCCTGCAATACCAGAAAGATTCTTATCAAGTTAGATGTCAATGCAATGTAGTCATCAATATATTTCATATTTCATATTTAATTCTTTTAAGGAGGGTTACCCCTCAACAAGTTAATTTTCAAGGGGCCCTCCGATAAAAACATTAATTACAATATATAACATAAAAGGAAAAAAGCTATTAATTAAATTAAACTATAAAACCTTATTTACAATATCTAAAACTTATATACAATAATGTTCAAAATTTACAATAAGAGCGAAAAGGAAGCAACTGTTTCTAAATAGTTTTTTGAAACTTTACAGAGAGGTGCCTGCTTTGACTCGGCTGACAGGCTATTCCATAGCTTAGCACCTCTATAAGAGAAACATTTCTGGCCATTTGTTGACCTTTTCATCGGTAACCTCAAGTCGGTTCCCGTATTACGAAGACTATATGATGAGTAGAGCAATTTTCGGGTGAACAGGTCACACAGATATTGTGGAGCCAGCTCATTCAGGGACTTGAAGACCATTGTCTTAGATTCACTGGAAATCAGTTGGTCAACGGTCTTCCATCCCAGCTTTTCGATAAGAGGTCTGCTTGGGGCATCGAAGCTGCTGTTCGTTATTATCCTAGCAGCACGCTTTTGAAGTTTTTGTAGCTGATTAATGTTACTTGAACCAGCGCAGCCCCAGACAGAACAGCAGTATCGAAAATGAGGCTCCACAATACCTGTATAGAGAGTTTGCAAAGTTTCTTTCGGAAGAAACGACTTGGCATGTTTTAGAAATCCGATTGCCCTGGAGACCTTGGCAGAAACTGCCTTGATCTGTTCTTTCCAATCCAAATAACAGTCAATTTGCAAACCGAGGTATTTAGTCTTTTTGACTACTTCCAGCTCGTTATCACGTATTTTCAATTTCAAGTCTTCATTTTGACCCTTGAGAATACTGCTGTGTTTCTGCTTGGAGGAAATAAGCATAGAATGAGTTTTTGCTACATTCAGAGAAAGCTTGTTACCTTGTAGCCATGTGTCCAGTTTCGCAAGATCACTGTTAATAGCCTCATTCAGCCGAGTCATATCGTGAGACTGGTAGCACAAACTAGTATCATAAGCATACATGGACACGTTGGAATCCAGGACTGCTTGCGGGAGATCATTGATGTAGACGAGGAAAAGAAGAGGGCTAAGACATGAACCCTGTGGAACACCAACTGCTATGTCCTCGATTTCGGAATCAACACCATTAACCCTACAAAATTGTTTCCGATTCGTTAGGTAGGATTTAAACCAAGAGAGTTCACGATGATGTACACCGTAAAGCTCAAGCTTTTTGCAGAGAATGTTATGATCAACAGTATCAAATGCCTTTCTTAGGTCAATGAACAATAGACCCACAAGCTTTCCAAGATCCATTCCATTGTACCAGTCGTCAGTACACATTGTACGACTTAAGCCTGGTTTCCATATGATCCATGCGAAAATCTGCAAATGGCCAAAAATGCTTTTCATATAAAGGCGCGACAATGTGGAACTGTCTCAGCCTAGAATCAAAATTGTCCCCGACTTTGAAAACTTTCAAAAAAGCATGGCAAACCTTGCATCTAGCTAATTCTCTCTCACATCACATTCTACCATATCATGATCATATCTACAATTTTTTATACACTTTGCTAATAGCTGTATAGATCTTATTGATTGTAGTTTTATTTTTGATTTATGTGTAAATTTAGATTCTTTTCTCTGGTAAGTATTTTCTAACAGGGTACATTGTAAACCAGTTAGCTGAATGTTTTACCCTGTATAAATATTATAAAATGAAATGAAAATGAAATGAAATCGCAAGGAGTCGCAAGGAATCGCAGCAAGTTGCAATGAAAGTGATCAAGTTTGCTTGCGACTCTCTGCGATCATATGGAAACCGGCTAAAACTTTGTTTGCGACTCCTTGCGACTCGTTAACTTTCTCTCCTCTTCGGTATTAAGAAGATACGAAATGTCTGACCCCTTGTAGTGGAATTCTATCCCAGAAGCCCCTGTAGGATGGCCCGAGATATTGATTTTTGATGTGCTTGCGATTAAAATAAGTTTGACCCGACTTTGCGCATGGCTGCACCCGAGGGGCATTCTTTAGCAAACACTTTTCGTTTTCCTAAAAGTCCGTCCGATGTCCGTATAAATCACTCTGTACTGGAGAGACTTCGAATGATTTTGAATCTTGTTTTGAATGAGTGAAATTGCCCCTCGGCGCCGGACGAACCAAGGCAGAAATGCAACGTTCTGATGGCATTTCATGGTTTAACAAGCGAAGTTAACGTCCACCTGGTTTCTTTTATTTTGACCCTGTTTGCTTCCTGAGCGTCGTTGACTGGCAGACAAAGACATAAAAATTACGCAAGAGTTATGGGGAATGGAGGCAAGTTCTGAAGGCGGCAAGGATCCCGTGCTTTTAGCTTTGTAAATATCGAAGGAGGAAAACATTTTTCTTTATGGGCTTCTTAAGACGGTTAAGAAGCCTTTTGATATGCTGGACATGCGATATCTATCGGGAGTGCGAGAGTGCGGTATGGCGCGTGCGGCTCCCTCAAGAAATACCCGGTGCGAGATAGGCTGTTCTCGGCGGGCTGTGCTCAGACCAGCAATCCAAGTGGCAGTGCATGTATATCAAAGAGTTTGCCAAGCCCCATACAATATACATGTTGCTCCTTGGTAGGAAAAATTGACTGAAATTTGAGTCGTTTTGGTGAGATAAGTGCTTGTACGGGAGCACTTGCTGCCGACAGAATGTTGCCCCAGATTTTTGGTCCAACAAAACAATTGTGTACAATATATTAAATGTCTTAACAGTCCATTATCACTTCGCAGCTCGCAGTAAATTACTTGTAAACAGAAAAATGAAATTTCATAGGATGTAAACCTAGTTACAAATACGTACGCAACTACTGAAAAGTGGGATTCAAAGGCTTCAGCAGGGCTTGGTTTCTTTTCGAATAGGGGTGAGGTTTGGGTGGGTTTTTTGTTTCAAATTGCGATCTGCTCTTGTCGAAGTGAGACGAAGGCTTGAATGCTTCTGACAGTTCCAGGACACGTCTTTTCGCGGTAATGCGTTGTGTTCGTTTGTGATTGGTTAGAAATGTGTTCACGTGATTGATTTCTCCAATGCAATATCGATGCTGATTCCATTGAGGCATTTATACGCATCTTGGCTTCAGTTGTAAGCTCTTTGTAACTTCTCTTTGTTGGCAAAATGAAAGGGGTTCTAAAAATACTACGGTTCTTTCATAATGTTCATGAGAAATTTCAGCTTTCGAAATGAGGAGATGTAACGTGCGATAAGGGCGGAAGAAAGTTAATGCACAAAGCCTTTGAACCACGCAAAGAACCATCGGAGAGAAACCTAACCCCATTTTACGCTTTTGGCCTAAAATTTTGATTAACTTTCTCTCCTCTTCGGTATTAAGAAGATACGAAATGTCTGACCCCTTGTAGTGGAATTCTATCCCAGAAGCCCCTGTAGGATGGCCCGAGATATTGATTTTTGATGTGCTTGCGATTAAAATAAGTTTGACCCGACTTTGCGCATGGCTGCACCCGAGGGGCATTCTTTAGCAAACACTTTTCGTTTTCCTAAAAGTCCGTCCGATGTCCGTATAAATCACTCTGTACTGGAGAGACTTCGAATGATTTTGAATCTTGTTTTGAATGAGTGAAATTGCCCCTCGGCGCCGGACGAACCAAGGCAGAAATGCAACGTTCTGATGGCATTTCATGGTTTAACAAGCGAAGTTAACGTCCACCTGGTTTCTTTTATTTTGACCCTGTTTGCTTCCTGAGCGTCGTTGACTGGCAGACAAAGACATAAAAATTACGCAAGAGTTATGGGGAATGGAGGCAAGTTCTGAAGGCGGCAAGGATCCCGTGCTTTTAGCTTTGTAAATATCGAAGGAGGAAAACATTTTTCTTTATGGGCTTCTTAAGACGGTTAAGAAGCCTTTTGATATGCTGGACATGCGATATCTATCGGGAGTGCGAGAGTGCGGTATGGCGCGTGCGGCTCCCTCAAGAAATACCCGGTGCGAGATAGGCTGTTCTCGGCGGGCTGTGCTCAGACCAGCAATCCAAGTGGCAGTGCATGTATATCAAAGAGTTTGCCAAGCCCCATACAATATACATGTTGCTCCTTGGTAGGAAAAATTGACTGAAATTTGAGTCGTTTTGGTGAGATAAGTGCTTGTACGGGAGCACTTGCTGCCACTGAAATTACCTCGGTAATTTCCCCCAAAAGGACGAAAATAGAAGACTGGAGTGCCTTGCTCCGAAGTTTGGACTGAGGCTAAGTTTCTATCCTGTTGGGCCCGAACAATGTCTGCGGCGTGCAGTTTGCAGGTAGCACCCATTTCAAAATTAATGAAGTATTTACCTTGCATGAATGCGATTCAAAGTTGGCCTACTCTCCGAAAATTGGTTATACTGTTATCATTCCTACTTCAAAGGCAAACCACATTCTTTCGCTGTTAATAAGGCTTCCTTGCCTCCCCTGGGCTGTGTGAATCATAGTCCATCCTTTTAGTCGTCGTTATTAGCCCAACCTTCTGTTTCAAAAATGGGGAACAAGAAATTGTTTGTTTTGCTTGTTTTGCTTTGGAATAAAGTAGTCTCTAGTTGTCCCTGGTCTTGGATCAAGTAGCTTGGGAGCAAGCAGTCATGCTGATGTCTCATGAGGAGTTTTTCAGGTGTCCTTACCTTATATCAATTTGAAGCCCGAGAAAGGGGGCACATTTTTATTCCAAATTTGTCGGATGGACATTTGATACGTTGGAGCTGCCTAATGCACATGGCTGCCTGAGCTGTAATCCTTTTAAAGAAATCTGGTGGTGTACAAAAGAAACCTTACGGATCTGCAGTCTACCCTCCTTGTCCCGTGAAAAACCAGGTTTCCCTTGTCCGGAGGACGTTCTATGCAGAAAGTGATTTTGTTTTTTTTTTGTATATGTGTGTTTGTTTTTCAATGTTCAATTGTAAATCTTTTCTGCTGGAAGTATTTTTGTTGAAAGTTTGGTATCTATGTGTCACCCAGCTCTTCGGGATTGCATTTCGAGCCATCTCTCCATCCAAGGTGATTGTTCACATACATGTGCATACATACAATAAGTGCATGCAGTCTGTCTGTCGGGCGGACACTGTCAGATGGGCAAAATATTCCTGTACTTTTGGCAACGCCTACTTCGTGCTGGAAACTCGTATGCCTATGAAGCAATACTTGCAGTAATAGTCAGTATAATTCCACGTTAGATTTTATTCTCAGCTCCGTACCACCTGGCAAATTTTTGTTTCCACTCTGCACTATGAAAATAAGTTAAAATAGCAAGGTTTTGATCAAAATGGGTGTTTACGTAGCAGACTTTGCACCTTATAATTTTTTCTTTATTTTGAAATGATGTTAACGTGAGTCATATTCTACAGCCTGCGACTACTGAAAAGGGGGGGGGGCAGTTGAATTACTTTGCAGCTCACAAGAAATCCAAAGTACGATTTTCCTTGGGTGTGGCCAATTTCATAACAGGTCCATTGCTATGCAAGAGAATTAGAAATGGTGCAACGTCGATTACAGAATGGTTAAGAGATCTACATCAAATTTGCAGCTCTAGTAAAATTTTCAGATCGGTGCTTTTTATCTAATAATACGTTTCCTTGAATGAGGTAAAGAAAGCTATTTCAAATAGAGTTCGTTTGATCATGAGTCGTATGTACAGCATCCGGCAACCTATGATTAGCGATAACTAGGCTCATGTAGTCAGTCTAGTATTTACCTTTACAAGTTGTAAGCATTGGCCATTGTATTATGGTTCCAACTTCAAGAAACTTAATAAATTTCCCACGCTCCTTTGTCCGCTTCCTTGCAGAAGGAAGTTAGAGTGCAAAAAATAGCTTCACTGATGCTTCAATAAGTGTTTTTGTTTCGTTTGTTGTTGCTGGTATGTTCTGTAGGGCCTGGAAGAATTCTCAATTCTGTGATATCCTGTTTGCTGAGTATAGGGACCACTGTTGACCAAGAGACAATGTACGGTATAGGTTGACCTTATGTAACGACCCAAAGCATTGCATGCTCGTATGCCCTCGTTGAAAATACCTGCTAGTCTTGGCGCGGGCTTATGTGATCTTTTGGGCCCTTTCCTCCCATCGTAGGGTTGCACAAATTAGCATATTAGTCTATTAATACCACTACGCTCCAGGGGTGTGGTACCTCACCGTGACCACACTAGGCCTTGTAGCCATGCGAAAACAACCAATCCATTTTTGTGCCACGATGTATTTTTTTTTGTAACACTTTTGCGTGAATATCAAAAGACAAAAAACTTGGGTTATATGTATCACTTTGGCCGATTATTATGGCAAAAACCTTTGGTAAACATTTATTGTTGCTACCACGAACATTCGATACATCTCCACTTCGTCACGTTGCAAGCAGAACTTATGTAGTTTCTTTGTTGTCGTCGTTTGTGCTGTATGCAGACAGGTCAATGTTACACCAATTTGTAAGAAAAACGTAGCAAACCGACTCGTTTTTCAGAGGATAAACGGAAGCACCAAAATAGAATCGCAAAGACAACTACCCGCCTATTCAGCGGCGCGTCTAGTATGACCACGGTGAGGTACCCTCCCCTGTCTACGTTGTGGTAATATGAATGCTAAAAAAAAATATTTATCGTTATGTACTACACACTCGTGTTCGTAGGCAACCAGACTAGAGTGTAGAAATAGCATCGCCATCTGTTCCCAACGAGCTCTTGTGCGATGAGGTGTTGCAGTAAACTGAGAATCCCACCATTTTGTTGCATTCCCTTGGAAACCTACAAAATAAAAAAAGCTTAAGTAGGTAGTTGTTTAAGTTGTCTGTCTGTATTCGAGCTGTAGCCGAGCAAGAAGGTAAAAGTATGGTGATGTAGCTATTTGCCAGTTTATAGTCTGATGTAAGTTGAAGGATGCTGTCGCGGGTATGATTGGCTAATATTTGTACTACTGCTGCACTACATCAGCAAAGTTGGCTAGTAAATTCAGTTCCTATTCACCCAAGAAAACTCCAGTTTGCATAAGTCAGTTATTTTATTGATCGTGACTGACCCCTTAACCAGCCAATCACAGATGTGGTACTTTCTTCAGGGCTTTGATCACAATTCTTTCTATTTTTCAAGATGTAGAAAACCAAACGCTAGTTGGAATTAATGGGGATTATGATGTTTAATCAAAATCAACTAAAATGATCGGGTGATACTGCGGGCATGTAGAAATCGCAATATAGAAAAGTAGCTGAGACACTTAGCTGTTTATTCATCTTGGATGCTGCGAATGATGGTAAAGACATTGCCATGTCGCCTTCCGTGCACGTAGAAGACCAAGTAAACTCCCAGTTACGAGCCCATCGATTGACCATTTTGACATAAAAGTGAAAGTCCAGCAACCAAAGTATGACTTGCTTGCTTTTATCTAGGCCAGAGACTGTCTTCACAGTCGGGGTTTCATCATAGTTTGTTCCTTTTTGTTATTTGTCTTTACAAGCACAATCTTGTGAATGACGTACGCCAATAGTTTCAGCAAATGAAGAGTTCTCTGTTTCAAATAAGCTAAAAAACCAGGATTTAAATTCCAGTTCTTTTTCTTTCCTCGTGATTTGCGTCTCAGATTGACTATAGAAGTGACTGGAATGTTCCTTTGCTCTGCTCAATTTGTTGAACTTGTTTGTTGAATTTGCTTATCATGCAACAATCTTTTGCCACTGCCTCGAAAGTACAGAAACATTCTTGAACCAACAACTGAGTCTTTTAACCATCCCAATGCAAAGTCGCAGAAAGTGAGGAGCGGCTCTTACGATGTTTTCCTTTGCTAGTCTAGTTTCTCTGACTAACTCCCTCTTGCACAGAATCAATTTTTTTTTGTTTCAAATTGCGATCTGCTCTTGTCGAAGTGAGACGAAGGCTTGAATGCTTCTGACAGTTCCAGGACACGTCTTTTCGCGGTAATGCGTTGTGTTCGTTTGTGATTGGTTAGAAATGTGTTCACGTGATTGATTTCTCCAATGCAATATCGATGCTGATTCCATTGAGGCATTTATACGCATCTTGGCTTCAGTTGTAAGCTCTTTGTAACTTCTCTTTGTTGGCAAAATGAAAGGGGTTCTAAAAATACTACGGTTCTTTCATAATGTTCATGAGAAATTTCAGCTTTCGAAATGAGGAGATGTAACGTGCGATAAGGGCGGAAGAAAGTTAATGCACAAAGCCTTTGAACCACGCAAAGAACCATCGGAGAGAAACCTAACCCCATTTTACGCTTTTGGCCTAAAATTTTGATTGCGATCGCTGTCGCAGGCAGTCACAGAGATAGAAATTTTCTATCTCTGCAACTCACTGCGACTCGTTGAGATCCATGGCAATTGATGGAAACCACTGTTCACAACTTTTGCAACTCCTTGCGATAACAACTCTATTGTTTTGGGGGATAATTTCATTTCCGTGATCACAATTTTGGTTTGAAATTTGATGAAAGTGAAGTTAGTTGGGATTCTTTGCGATTCTTTGCGATCATATGGAAACCACTTTTAAAAGTCACTATAATTGCAACTCCTTGCGACTCCTTGCGACTCTCTGCGACTCATTGCGACTCTCTGCGACTCCCTGCGATTATATGGAAACCAGGCTTTAAGCAAATACCAGAGCACTTTTTGCTTTTCAGGCCCGCAATTTTATAAAGATTTCCATCAAGTGAAATGTCAATGACTAGTCATCAACATAGCGTACAATATTAGCAACTACCAGACTACCAATTGCCCCCGGGCCCATCCAACCCGCAAGACAAGAAAGATTGTTATCAACGCATCGTATCACTTAAGCAAGTGCCAGTGCACTTTATGCTTTCAGGCCCGCATCATCCTTACATATATTTATCTTTTACAGCTGTTCAATAAAATCATCAGCAGCGCTTCTTTTCTTCTTTACAGCACTATAGATCACATAGTCTATTTTTTAATATCTATCTTCGAATTTCTCTTGTTTGTCTGGTTTATGAAGTTGCCTTTTTGTAACATTAATTTGTTCTTTGAATGATACGAACGGACGAGTGTGCGATGAAACGCATTTTTCATTGTTCAGTGTTGTTCTTTATTGCTGTTACGAGTGAGTTGCTTACTTTTTTCCTTTCAGATATCAAGATTAATTCGTTTTCTCTTGCAGGTTCCAACAGTTTCCTCACTTGTTACAGGTCTATTTTAGTTTATGTTCTCTTACAGGAGTCAGCATTATGGGGATCTATTATAGGGTGCGTCAAAACCATAATACCGCCAAAATTTGGGCTCTCAACCCGTCAACCGCAAGCAATATTCTCTCATAAACCGCGAACGTAAGTCTTCCTTAGTACGATAAATATTCTTTTCAGGATAGCTATTTCTTGTAAATGAAGTAGGAATCCTAAGGTACTTCGTGTGAATCTACAATCTGCGATGACCGTCTTGTTACAGCTATATGAAGGCCTGATAGATAATAACGATTATCTAAAAGAAGGCTCTACAAAGTAAACGAGAAACCGTAAACCATTCGTTAAAATTCCAATGTTTACGTGTTTTAGTTAATAGACGTGTTTTCTGATGCGAGCAAGTTTACTTAAAAAATGGAACAACTCATAATAGATGAAATAATACAAATTCGAGAAAACAGGAAACGACCCTATGCTGAATCTATCTGGAATCAATTGGTAAAGAATGGGCATCAATATGACTTCTCTACTGTTGCTGAAACAATTCGCGCCATGGAACACATTGGCCTAATTGAAAATCGCCCACACAAAGGTGAGGAGTCGTTTTTCGTCCTTGTAGATAAAAAGGACCTTGTTTCAGTCACAGAAAGAGACACCCATGATGATGCACATGGCAGCAACACCAACGATCTTGACCCTAGTTGTCAAGCAAACGCTGTACAGGGATACACGCCCTATGAGGAATTCGTAGCACTTCGCCATACTGTCTCCGAGTTGCAGCGTGTAGTACAGACTTTCAATGAAAATTCTGATGTTATTAGAATCAATGAAATAGAGAAGTTGCGGAAGGAAAATGAATTTTTAAAAAATGAACTTTGTCGCAAAAATTTGATCATTGAAAGCCTGCAATCAACACCCATCCTTGATTCAAATTTCCAGTATGGCGAAGGGTTTATTTATCCTCAGCGTAAACGTGTTGCCAAACAACACGCTGCGATGCCTATGCAAACAACACCATTCAAATTAGATATGAACAGATTCGCACCCCTTGGGAAGTCGAATTCAACAGAGAACGAATTGAGCACCCGTGATGAAAGGACGACGAACAATGTAAAAAATCAGCAAACAACGAAAGCCTGTTCAAGTGCATCAAACACCCATACTCAAGTTATGAAGAACAAGAACACAAAAACAACATCGAAAGGTGGTTCAGGCAAATCAAAAGGCAGTGAAAAGAAGCAAACTGCACATCAAAGCGACCAAAAAAGAAGAGTCTACATCCTCGGAGACTCGATGGTCAAAGGAATCAAACATTGGAAAATGCAGAGCAAAGACACCAAAGTGGTTGTTCGTTCCTTCGCTGGAGCCAAAGTTCGGCAAATGAAGCATTACGCAAAGCCAGCAGAAGAGGACAACCCGAGCTTATACATACTGCACGTCGGGACCAATGACTTGAAGGAAAATAAATCTGTTGAAGATATTGCTGAAGATATTACAAGTCTTGCCCGTTCATTGAAGAAGGGAGATAACGAAGTCACCGTTTCCGGTATATGTCCCAGAGGGGATCATCTTAACGTAAAAGCGACAAACGTAAATGAGACCCTAGAAAAGAAATGCAAACAACACCAAATCGGATTTATTAAACACGAGCTGTTGGACGCCACATTACACACTAATGGGAGCAACCTCCATTTGAATCAAGCTGGAGACTCAATCCTGGCAAAATCTTTCCTCAAAGAAATACGTATGTGACTATTTAAGTTTCATTATTCCTTTATGGGGAGTAACACCAATGATAAAATAGTGGTTACTGATAATGTTAGTACAACACCGTATTTGTTTAGAGAAACAGAAGGTAAGCAACAGCCTCTTGGTTTCAGAAAGGGTCTCTCAATTGCATCTCTGAACGTTAATAGTCTGCAACTGCATTTTGATGAGATCCAATGCATGACAAATGAGTTAGGAATCCATGTTTTAGCCCTAAATGAGACTAAATTAAATCCTCATGTTCCAAAAAATCTCATTGCTATTGAGGGGTATCAGGTTGAGCGTAAAGATAGGACAAGTAATGGTGGTGGAGTTGCAATTTATATTAGAAACTCCATCAGATATCATCTGCGAAAAGACCTTCCTGTGAATGATTTGGAGCTAATTTGTATCGAAATCGAGCCCCCTAAAAGTCGACCATATATCATTGTTGCATGGTACAGACCCCCCAGTGATCCTGTCGAATCTTTCAAGAAACTGGAGAATATTCTTGCATTTTTAGATAAAGAGGGCAAAGAGATCATTCTTATTGGTGATACAAACTGCGACCTCTCAAATTCTGAGGACAACAACACTAAGCATATGTGCGAACTCTATAACTTGTTCAGCCTGAAACAGTTAATTGAGGAGCCAACAAGGGAAACTTTGTCCAGCTCCACATTAATTGACCATATTGCAACATCGTCCCCCAGTAATATTGTTGAATCTGGCGTGCTTCAAATCTCCATGAGTGATCATTTCATGGTTTTCTGTATCCGAAAATTTAACGGTTCCTTACAAAAAGAACACAAAATGATCAAAAGCCGTAGGATGAAAAACTTTAATGAGCAGGCGTTTCTGGGGGATGTTGCTGCAATATCCTGGGAACAAGAAATCGGAAATTCTGATGATGTAAATGTCCTTGCGAACAACTGGTCTAATTTGTTCACGAGGATAATAGAAAAACATGCACCCATACGACAAATGAGGGTTTCTGAAAAGTACTGCCCTTGGATTAACGAAGATCTTAAAAAATTGATGAGATCTAGAGATAAGTTGAAAAAGGCAGCCAATAAAACGAAATCAGAAATTCTTATGAATTCTTATAAGCATGTCCGCAATCAGGTAAACAGCCTCAATGTCCAGTTAAAAAAGGACTATTTTTCTAACAAAATTATTTCTCAGGAGGGAAACATGAAAGAAACATGGAGAACATTAAACCAGATCTTGAATAAGAGATCTAAAAGTACTAACATAGTTTGTATCAAGGACCAAGACAAAGAATTGGTTGGCAAAAAGGAAATTGCTGAGAGCATGAATCAATTTTTCTGCTCTGTGGGTAAGGATCTTGCAAATGAAATTGATGATGCCCCCAACCCCCTTTTGTCCGGGGACTACACAATTAACTTTCAGGAAAAGAGATTTGAGTTTCGTGCTATCCAAGATCAGGAGCTCAGAGATGCAGTTGGGAAACTAAAAAACTCAAAAAGTTTTGGTAATGATAACATCTCAAGTTTCTTTCTGAAACTTGCATTGCCGTTTGTTGCAAAGTCCCTCCTAAAGATATTTAATACTTCTTTGGAGACTAGCAAGTTTCCTGATACTTGGAAAACTGCAAGAGTTGCTCCAATTTTTAAAGATGGAGACAAGTCCATACGGTCAAATTACCGACCAATTTCTGTGCTGCCTGTTGTTTCAAGGTTGTTTGAGAAGCTTGTATTCAATCAGTTGTACAAATATTTAGACTCGAATCGACTTCTTTCGAATAGTCAGTCGGGATTTAGATTGTTATTTTCCACTTTGACATGTCTGCTCAAAACAACTGATGAATGGTATGATGGTTTTGACAATGGCTATATGATAGGGTCAGTTTTTATCGACCTAAGAAAGGCCTTTGATACAGTCAATCATGAGATTCTATGCCAAAAACTCGAGCACTATGGAGTTTGTGATAGAAATCTCTCTTGGTTTCAGTCCTATTTGTCTAACAGGAAACAGTTTTGTAGGGTTAATGGTATAGACTCTGAAACGGAGAGAATAGAGGTTGGGGTTCCACAAGGCTCATGTCTGGGGCCTCTACTTTCCTTGGTCTATATCAATGATCTCCCCGGTGCAGTAAAAAATTCAACTACTTCCATGTATGCTGATGATACGACTCTATTCTTTCGTTCTAAGAATATTGAGGACCTGAATGAGGCGATCAATAGCGATCTCAGGGATTTGGATTCGTGGTTAAGTGGTAACAAATTATCTCTTAATGTAGCAAAGACACAGGGAATGCTAATTTGCACAAAAAATAAACAAAGGTCACTAGAATGTACTAGTGAAAGTCTATGTTTAAAAATAAGAGATAACGATTTGGCTTTAGTTGAGAAAACAAAATATCTTGGTGTTCAGGTAGACAATAGTCTTGATTGGAAAGAGCACATAAAAAGTGTCTCTGCCAAGGTATCTAGAGCAGTTGGTCTCTTAAAGTATGCAAAAAGATTTCTCCCCCAGAATTCCTTGAAAACACTATACACTAGCATCGTTGAACCCCACTTCCGCTACTGCTGCGCTGTATGGGGATGCTGTAGCACTACTGAAATCTCGAAACTTCAGAAGCTTCAAAACAGAGCAGCTAGGATCATTACTAATAGCAGCTTTGATGCCTCTAGCAAACCACTTATCCAGAATCTAGGTTGGAAAACAGTGAATGACATGATTAAACACGAAAGCAGGACAATGGTATATAAGTCTATCAACAATATAGCTCCCCCATATATGAATGATATGTTCACAAGAAATTCACAAGATACAACACGGCAGCTACGCAATACAAACACTGATTTAAAGCTGCCAAAGAAAAGGACATGTAATGGGCAGAAGTCATTTTCGTTTAGAGGTGCTAAACTTTGGAATAGCCTAGATACCGAAGCTAAGCGGGCAACCTCTTTAAATCGATTCAAATCTTTGATTTAAACTTTTCCGTTATGATTTCAAATTTATCTTATATGACTTGTAAACTTATGTAAACAGATAAAGGTAAAGAAAAGACAAAGTTATGTAATAGGGTATCCAAATTAACCTGATAGGGTAGGGTAGGGTAAGGTAGGGTAGGGTGGGGTAGGGTAGGGTAGGGTAGGGTAGGGTAGGGTAGGGTAAGGTAGGAGTAGAGTATTGCAGGGTAGGGTATGGTATTGTAGGGTAGGTAGGGTTGATTAGAGTATGGTATGGTGAGGTAGAGTAGGGCGAGGTAGGGTAAGGCAAGGTAGAGTAATGTAATGGTTGGGTAGAGGAGTAGAGTATGATAAAATGTTCTTTTTCTTTATCTAGATTTGTTGTATTATATTTTTTCAAATTTTTTGCTTTTTGTAGTATTTTAGATGCATGGCCCCTTGTAAACCAACTTAGTTGAATGGGCTACCATGCTTAAATAACTGATGATATGATATGATATGATATGACAATTTCCAGTAACACCGCAGCAGTACAAAAACCGTGTACCGCACAGATTTTCTTGCGGCAACCGAATACTGCATCCAAAATAAAGCCGAATCCGCCTAACCACCACACTGTAATAGGCCCCCGATTATGGTGTTTTTGTTACATTTATGGATTTCGCATGATGAGTCCGTTATTGAAAACTATCTTAAAGTCATATAGTGACAAACTAGGAGCATCTATTAGATATATGGAGATTGGTTTCACAGCATTCCTGCAAGATCGCAAAGTGGACACTACAGACTCCTTGCAATCTCCACATATCAAAAACACGTACGTTCTGAATTTCCGAAGAGTGTTCCGTTTTCGTCATTTTTGATCAATCAAGCGATACCCTTTTTAGGGTCTGCAGGCAAAGGTTTATCGTTTTCATGTGAACGGAAGGCCTATCTGTCACATACTTCTATCCCTCACATTTCACAATTTCCATATAATGAAGCCATAATCTTGTGAACTCAGTCTGAGTTACTATGAAATGAAAATCTCAGTGTAAGATCATCAACCTCTAAAATTAGAAGAAGGACAAAAATTCACAGCAGAAGACCTGAACAAGCGTTCAACTGAAAAGATCCAATCACCCATATAGCGGCACTGTAAACACACTTGGATATCTTTAGCATATCTGGCTCCTAATCGCACTGTGTACAGCTATCTGCCATACGAACTGTTGGAATCTGATTTTTCCCTTGATAATTAGCCAAGATACAACAAAATGTCATGGGAAAGATAACACACCAACACGACATTTTCCATAAATAGTCAAGTACAGAAATAAAATTCTTTTACTCTCAATGGCTTCCTATATTTGAGTGCCGAGCTTTTTATTGAAGATCTTCTTGCTGTGTCTTAGTCTATTTGTTTTCTTCGCATGTTGCCTTACAGCTGTTTAACTATTTTGAAGCACAAAAGATGATTTTGCATGGAGTGCGACAGATGAGGCGGAAATGGACTTGCTACAAGTCTCTCTCGCGGCAAAAACGGGAGAAGGAATGAAAGCAAGAGAGACTTGTAATACTTTGTAGCCTGGGTCATTGGCTGGACAGGATTCTGTCCAGTCGGCATCCTTTTACAAAAAGCCAATATCTAATCATATGCTTAGAGAGGACAATGATACAACAGAGCGAGGCTCTGCGATGTTCTTTGACAATGGCCCACTCAAGCTTCGATGAAACAGTTGGCAACAACCCGTCATTTTGAAAATGGAAGCAAGGCTCGATTGCTCATGAATATTAATGAGCATCCCAAGTATTACAAGTCTCTCTCACTTTTTTCCTTCTCTTGTTTTTCGCCACGAGAGAGACTTGTTGCAAGTCCAGGGCAGAAATAATGAAAGCGGATTAGCAGCCCTTGAGGGTTCCTCTTGAATGTGTTTTTCCACAGAGCGTAAAAAACGCAGAATCTGCACAGCAAAGATATCTATATGCCAAAATAGGCCTTGTTGGAAAGAGCTTCACATCTCAACAAAGGCCAGAAATCCACACCACTGTACAGTAAGACCCCGCAAACAGGAACATAGCAAAATAAGAACATGCAGACTGATTTTGTTGAAAAAGACACCCACCAAAGATAAGAAACAAAAGCAGACTTATTTACTTCAATGTTCCTATGAGATGGTACACTTAATTTAGAAATTTCATCATATCAGTATAAATAAACTCCCAAATATGATAACTCAACACCTTTAACAGTTTTCAGGGATATGCAAATTGTTTTATCAAACTGTATGATATGAACTGCTTTGTCGACAACAAAATACCATGCTCTCTAATATTTATATGCAATCATTATACCCTCAAGTTTACTGAGCACATATTGTATACTGTAGCTATGTATTCATTATAGTCACAAGTGTCCTTGCAATGAGAACTACACCCTGAAAATGTCATGAGTACCCCATTTATAAGAACCTAGCCAGTCTGTTTTTTAGAAAAGTACGTTCTTGTTTCCAGGGTTTTACTGTATGCTTATTTGCTGCATATACTAGTACAGATCCCAGATTTTTGACGAGCCGTCGCTCCTAACTTTAATACATTGAATACACACATTCACAATCTCGTACCTTACATAAAACTTTTAACGTCTCTTTAATGTTTTGGAGATCTAAGCATAGTTTTGTGACTATGATTCAAGTTAAGCTACCTTCTAAGAATCACTGCTTCAATTTTTCAAGCTGAAACTTATTTCAAAAGTCTTATTATTCATAATGTTAAGATGTATCGAAGCAACTGCTAGAAATTCACAGTTCATAGAAACTTGATTTCCACGAAGGAAAAGGCTACGTTGGCAGTAATATTTGTTGATCGTGCCGTATTCGTTTCGTATCGGAATAGCGTCGTCCCCCTTTTGAAGGGTGAAATGAAACTTGTCTCTTCATCAAAGCTTTGATAAGATGACAATTGTGTCAGTCATCTCTCAAGATACTTATAGATAAGCAGCCTGTGCGGTCTTAGACGTAAGAGGCACACATTTATCATTTGGTTTTGATCCTTGGAGGATGATCATATTCGCTTCCATTTTCTAATGCTGAAAATTAAGGAAACTTTTATCAAGACTTTCCATTGTCGTCCAGGAAACCTCAGGAGCAAACAGCCAGTTATCCTATAATACCGGATGACTCAACAAAACTTCAAGAGGTAGATATGTATTTTATTGTTAATATTTGTACACGAATACCTCTTCCTTCAGCTATAAACTTAGTACAATGTTTCTACTGGGTGAGTCATAAAAAACGCCCGACTTTTGAAAGGGTACTGCTCCCTGAATATATAAGCAAAGATTATTTGCAAGGTTTCACTGAGTAGCTAACATGTTCAATTATTTTTAGAAATTTTTCTTGCTAAAATTGGTCACTCCGTTCAGCTTCTGCACGCAATTTTTTAAAAGGAATCCGTTTGAGAAACCTCCAAAACGTGCTAAAATTACAAGTAAAAGTCCCTGATGTGTTTACCTCAAAGCAATGACTTTCAGCGTACTTTTGCACGTGCTTTCGTTTTGGCGGGTTGAAAAATCTTCCCCCTAGTGTGAATAACTTATTCAGGGGGGATTCCATTCTCCCATGAGGACAAAGTACATGAGCACACCAAAGAGTCATTATTGCTAGGAAGGAGAACAAAGGGAGATTTTGACTGCTGTTTTCGCTCGTTTTTGCAGGTTTTTGAAAGGGGCTTTCTGCAGAATATCTCCTATTTCGACGGGAAGGAATGACCGATTAAAGCCGGGTAAATTACTCAGCCTAATTTGACATATCGGGGAAAAAACAAGACAGTTGTCAATATCATGGTTAGATATTCAGGGAGCAGGATTTTTTCAAACGCCGGGCGTTTTTATAGAATCACCCGGTATAATCACAATAAATGAAGGTGAATGTGAAGGTGAAGGTGATACCTAAAATAGATGGACTGTTCTTCCACAAGGTCGTGTTTTAGTGTATTTTTTCTTAGCATTCTCAGCTTGTCAGGTGCGCTTCTAGTTTTTCTTTAAGTGCCCGAGTGTTTTGATTTCTCTGATATTAGCTGGGATATCGTTCCAAGCCTTTTAAGGCAGAGTAGTAAAATCCTTTTTTGGCATGTTCTGCTCTACCCTAAGCCTTAGGATCTGCAGATCCTTACAATTACTCGTTTCATAATTTGAATACGCGGGTCTATATTGGTACTTGTCCTAAAGGCTTTCCGGGCTCAACTTGTTCAGAATCTTATATGCCATCACAGAACGATCAAATCAAGTAAGATTTCGAACACTTAGCCAGTGACCATTCGTCCTTTATGCAGGCATTTCTATGCGTGCATTTTTTAGATCGAGCTAGATCTCGTCCAACCTCCATACAGATGTTATGAGAACAAACAACGTATCGGGATGTAGCTGAAAGGTGTAGCTATCTGTTGAGATATAGCTTGATCAGTTTGAGCTATAAGTACCCTGTAAAAAACCAGTTTCAAAAGCATGGAAATTCGTTCCTTTCTTGGACTTTACAGTCCAATTCCAGTTTATATGTTTTGGAAGATTTGAAAAAGCACAGAATTCCAAATTTGCTAAGAAGCGTGACATTGGAATAAGAAGCTAAGACAAATCATTTCCTGAACAAGAGATTTCCCCAGACGACTTTAGATCCACCACTACATTTAGCTTTCACAAAACGTTGGCTGGAAGAGAATTTAGCTATAATTTCGTTCTTATTTCTTTATCACATAAAATGCTAAAACTACAACTAAACTATGTAAACTCTCTGTGGCTGCCATAGCTACAATCCTGGTCAAAATAAGCTGTGATACAGGCAAATTTCGGTGTTTTCATGATGTTTTCTAAAATATCGACACACGAATTTACGTTTAGGAACTTCTAATCCCCCTTCCCCCCTAATTCAATGTTGAGATGGTCGAATGGCATTTGATTCAAGCAACATTGAAACGGGGGGAGCGGGGGGCACGTAATCAAAGACTGAACAAGTGCAATTTTGTGATTTGTCCCAAGTATTTTGACCAAGATTGTAGAAAGGACATGATGTCATCGAGCGAGTTCCAACTACGACAGCCACTTACAATAATTTCCAAATATATGTACAAATAATTTATTAACGAAGAAAGAAAGCAACTCGAACGGGGGTCTCAGAAAGAAGAGATCCACCACCTTACTGCAGATGGTCGATGAAGCACCCATACAATATCATGGAAGCATCCCTATTTCACTATAAATGAGAAATCTAGGAACTGAAATTTCTCTTCAATCTGGTCTTTCAGACGGTAGCAATTGCTTAAGGCGAGCATGCAGCATCTCAAAAGATTACCAGACCGTTCAGCTAACAGTAACACAACGCAATGGCTATTGATTATAGAGAGCTAGCTATGATCAACTTCGTAATGTTTTTTTTGTGTCAAGCGGTAGTATGACCGTAGGTTCCTTCATCCATGAAAAGTGTTCTACCACAGAATAACTGGTATTTCATTCACATTAATGCATAAATCACAATAGAACTTTTTGCAAAGGGGCAATTCTATTTTCGGACAAAGATTTTCGTAACTTTAAATGCCTCTGTTTACAGCTATACTTTGACAAAAGATTGCAAAAGATTGCAGCCTCAACAGTTGTGGTGGCAAAAGTTGGCAATCGAAAGACTATTCTGGTAGTGCCATGTGATAGTACGTAGTAATCAATTTGCCTTCCTTTTTAGCATCAATGAAGATAAGAAGCATTGAGGATCAATGATAAGAACTAATTTGATGACACATGGCCAGGAACACGGAAATTTCATCGCAGATCAGCTACGAGGCGGGTAATGAGGGAGAAGAGGAAAAATGAAGATTTGTGAATTTCTTATAAGCGCAGCAAGTGGCAAAGCTAATTTTAGCTTTGAAGTGCTGAATTTTTATCAATCTTATGTCAGATTGCGGCTATCTATTGAAATAAGCCATCCAGTGATTGAAAAAAATATCGATCAAAGGCGGAAAGATCTCCTTGATAGATGGAGTTGGAGGATTCCTGGAAGAAAATCTGCATCCCCTACTGACGGTTTTTCGAACGAATTTTGCAATCATCATTGGAAGGCTGTAGGAAATAAATCATAAATTCGTGACACTTAAACCTCTACGTTTGACTTAGAGTAGACGTAGTTGTAGAGCTCAATGAAGAACTTCATGAAGTAATGACACGGGCCTCTTTCCAACTCTAATCTGCAGGTCTCAGTTTTTAATGACTTTGGGACTGTTTTCACAGTTTTACAAGCTGTAAAATGACCAAATGCTAACTTGATTTCTGCAAATGTTTAGATCAAAGGAAAATAAGCGTCAGTTGAGAAAATGTTAATGAAATTTATTGTTATGATTGAATCAGCCTCCCGATTCCAACAGTAAAATTGATTGCATTTCTATTATGGACACGTTTCCTGTCATTCAGACACTATTCATATGATTGAAATAAATTGTAAGTAAATGGCGCGAACATTTAGCAAGTTGATTCGTACAAATAAATCTAATTATCAGATGCTGCTAACTTTTGGCAGGTGAAATTGATTGGTTTAGCAAAGGATAGTTTCGGCTATTTTGCTTATACTCTTGAAGAGCGGTTCCTTTTTAATGGAAGTTCAAAAATGAGTATTCCTCTCGCTTTATTGAACTACCTTATGGAACATGCATCAAGCAGTAAAGATATATTGTTCAGGCAAGCATGAAATGCCAAGAAAACTTCCACAGAGAAAAACCGTTTCGAAACAAGGATTTACCTAGCCTCACGACATTACCCCAGATATCGCAACAGCAACAACAATAATATCCACAACAACAACATTTTTTATTTTGCTCAGTCTAGTGGAGCGTCCTTCAGTCTATCAATAGCGATCACTACGAACGTGTCATCAGTCTAGGACTTACCTATGTAAAGTAAGAACTTTCTCATTAAGATTCACAGAAGGGTTAAGTCCAACTTGGCAGTCCAGAAAATTCTTAAAAATGCGGTCAGTTAACTCTATAATGGTTGGGCAATTTGAAGTCCTATTCTGGTTGGGGGCAGAAAAGCCCCCCCCCCCTACTTAACTCTTGACTGGTAACAAGTAGAGCGAACAAATTTTGTGTGCTAATAGCTTCAGGCATGTACTTTCTGTAAGTATAGAAATTAACCTAAGATTGGCCATCATTTTTGCTCCCGTCAGCATTTTCCTTTGTGTGGTCAAGAAAAGTGGCAAAATTGGCCAAAAAATCAGGAAAGTCGAGGTAAAATTGAACTTGGAGCACATTTTACATCCAAACATGATAACTGCGATAGAATGCATCAAATAGCACTTTACTGCAAAGGAAATTTGCAAAATTTTCAACTTATGCGCCTTTTTTCGTGATAATTGAGATTTGAGAATTTGCGATTTTCCCAGGGTCATTCCCAGAAAATTTTCTCCCGCCCCCTCATTTTCAAAACACTCCAATGAAACTTTTTGAAAAGGTGTACAATAAGTAGATGCAAAGAGTCAAGAAGTTTCATGGCTATAAATATCTTCCTGGCAGAGTTATTTAAAAAAATCTACTGAGGGGGGCAACTTTGCCCCCCAACCAAAATAGGGTTAGGGTCTTGGGCAAGCAATCCTCTTGTAAGATCTTCTTCATTTGGACGATTTCCTCGTGACAAATGAGATAAGACAAGCAAATATGAAAAGCGCTATAAAATTTGTCCTTAGTTTGAAATAACTATCATGAATGTGGTGAATATGAAAGTAACAGTCGTCTTCCTCTCAGCTGCGTTAAAACATTTCCTTATTTTTCGCTGGTTCAAAGCTTACAAGCAAATTCCTGAATTCCTGTTCTTTCTTAGTTTTACAAATCTTTCTATCTACAGATTCATTGCCAATATTGAAGTGTGACGTAAATTTGACTATTGTAAAAATAGCTGAGATCAATTCTTTACCTGCAGCAATGGTGTTTTCTAAAATACTGCAGGCATGGCTGACATTGATTCCAACCATTTTCCTATCTCTATGATTCCAACAGTTCAGTTCAGTTCAGTTCAATTAAGTTCAGTTTAGTTCAGTTCAGTTCACTGATTTTTAAAATTCATCTTATACACCATTGCAATTCAACATACTCACCTATCTTATTAACAATGATAAACTAAAATTAAATACAACACACAAGACAGATAGAAAAACCAAGGCTGTTAGGACACGGATGTTTTGATTGATTATTTACATTCCTTGTTTTAATCCCTGTGTCTTGTTTTGTTCTCTTGTTTTCTGTTCTGTTTCGTCTTTAACTGAGCGTGGCTAGGGCCAAGCACTCTCAAGTTGTTCGAATAGAGCTCCCTTGTATTTCTGTGTCTTTTTGGCTTTGCTGTTTTAAAAACCATTCTTGTGCGAAGACGCACTGAGACACAGAAATACAAGGGAGCTCTATTCGAACAACTTGAGAGCGCTTGGGCCTAACACACTCAGTTGAAGATGAAACAGAACAGAAAATAAGACAACTAAACAGGACACAGGGATTAAAACAAGGTAAATAAATAATCAATCAAAATATCCGTGTCCTAACACCCTTGGAAAAACAGGACAGGATGATATACTTACAGTAAAATGTGAGACTAAATAGGTGAGTATGGAGAGCTGCAGTGAGATCAGGGGAATTTCTTAAAGGAGGGGCTCCCTCAATAGGCAAGCTAATCGAGGAGGGAACAGCTCCTATCTTAAAAGATATTGACTTATGATTTTATTGAAACAGGTGCAGAGAGACAAGATAAGGTAAGGTATACATAAAAATAGTATGTGAATCATTGGGTGTCATTATGGCACATAAAGTAGATCTTTGCCAAAGTTTGAACGAAGCTTTTGAGTGAGAGTTTCTTATATCAACTGGAATTTCATTCGAAAGCTTAGCTCCTTGATATCGAATGGAGTTGAGCCCATATTGTAGGGTATTTCTCACTCTCTCGTCATTTCTTGCTGAAGGAAGGTTTTCCTAACGACAAATTTAACTTTTTTCAAAATAACGATAATGAAGTTGATAGTGTACGTAACAGGCCCGTAGGAGCGTTTTCCAGATTGGAGGGGCACCAATTTGTGCAAAAGCTGAAAGTGTAAAGAACTTGGGGGTCCGGAGCTCCCGGAAAAATGTTTCGAGCCGTGGCCTTTATTTTCTTGGAAACACGCTTCTGTGAATGCCAAAAGGTAATTTTATCTTCGGAGGTCCTGAGGGCAAAATAGGAAATATATGCATCCAAATATATTGCAAACAGGCTACCTGAAACTAAACTACGACAGGTCGAAAGCATCGCGAGTTCTCGTGGTTCAGATGTGCGTGATTTAGATTGTTGAAGTCTGAGTACATTCATCTCACTTGACAAAGGGCTTCTCATGCCAAAAGGGCTAAGCGACCCAAAATTAAGTTCTCGTGCATCGGATTCTACAGCGTCACTTTTGAGATGCTGAGGGTTGAGTTTATATTAGTTTATCAATGCTCAGGATCGTCAAGAGTGGGGGGTAGCCAGGGTAGTTACCAGGGGGCCCGAGGCCATTAGGGGCCCGGCAAATATATAGTATTTCTTTTTTCTTTGTCTTCACTTTTCCTCAGGAACGTTTCTTGGTTCGCGGGGGGCATTCTCAGCTTCGTCTTTACACACGAGATAAACAACTTTTCCATCTAAAAATCTTTTTAATAATTTATAGGAGGGCGTTTTCATCTAAAAGCATCCTTTTAGGCCCTGTTACCAGTGCATAGAAGGGCAAGATCCGAAAGAAAAAAGGCGTGGTCCACAAAATTTTCCGGAGGTCTTGGCGCCAGGGGCTCAATCCACACCCACCCTGGAGCACGTGCCGTCTCTCGACAGCCCTGTCAATGCTGTCTCTTTTGTGCACATGTGTAGCATCCTTTGGTTGTTGCTGCCAGCCTGAGATGGGTCTTGACCATAGAAATATGGTCTTGACCTGAAATACACACTTCATTCAGAAGCTCGTTCAAAAGAATGGTGATTGTTTGAACTGTTTGATTAGGAAAGAAAAGTACAAAGAAGCTCCCAATTTTAAATTCTCAATGAGAGTGGTTACATCTTATCTCACCTATACCCTGGTTACCAGATCCTAATTAAAAAATTTAACAAATAAAGAAGAAAAAGAAAAAAGAATCTCGCTTTTTCTTTTTTCTGTTTATTTTGTATATGCATATTAAGTTCTGGTACCCAGGGTAATCTCACTTAGGGTACGCTGACAGGACTGATAGAGGGAGGACACCAGAAACACTTTTTTGGAGAGTAATTCTATAGTTGATTAAGTCAGCTTTCTGCGTTAAACGTGATGAATGAAAAAATGCAACTTTTGGAAATTATTGGTGGGGCCCGGGCCCGACCGGCCCCAATAGCTGCTACGGGCCTGGTACGTAAGTAATGGTTACCATTACCTAATTGCGTAAATAGCATCATTTCTTATCATTTGCTGCCACTGCTTCCATACACAAATGATGAATCTCTCATACTACCGATCTTCCTGCCAACAACTTTTGATTTTTTTCAAAGCATAGATGATAAAATTGATATTTTACAAGTAACAGTGAAAATTTTTCAGCTGCGTCAAAGCAATACTTGGTTTTCTTTGTCGTCTATAAACAATAGATCTTCCTTACTAATTATCGCCCTATCTACAGATTTTGATTTCTTTTTTCAAAAGATGAATAATAAAATTGATAATCTGCAAGTAACATTGAGCATCTCCCAATCGCGTAGAAGTACTATTTCTTATCATTTTGTCGTCACTTTTTCCATACATGGATGATAGATCTTCCTTGCTAAAGATCTTCCTGTTAAAAAATTTGATTTTATATTCAAAACTCCGGATGCGTCATTAGCACTATATCTTGTAACTTCTTTGCTGTTGCTTCCGTCCATAGATGGTAGATCTTCTTTACTAAAGATCTTCTTATCTACAAATTTCCATTTTATTTTCGAAGTATAGATGTTCAACTTGATAATTTACGAGTGACATTGACAGTTTCTCAATTACGTCAATGATAATTCTTAGAACTTTGTCGCCACCTCTTCTATGCATCAAAGATAAATCTTCCTTAATGAAGATCTCCCTATCTAAAAATTTTCATTTCATTTTTGGAAGAAATGTAAGACACTGATAATTTACAAGTGGCAATGATCATTTCCTCGACTACGTCATTACCTCTACATAAAGCGTTACCGTCTCTGCTTGAGGATATGAAAAATTCTATATTTCCATTCTTCTCTAGAGAAATATCTCTCTGTCTACAGATTGAATTTCTTTTGAAATAAACATGAAAAAATTGATATCTGGGTCATTTACAATGATCATTGCTACAACTGCGTCAGTACATTTCTTTACTATTTTGTTGTCCCTGCTTGAAAGCATACATGATTCCTACATTTCCATTCTTTCTTGCTGAAAACATCTTTCGTCTTCAACTGTGCTTGA
This sequence comes from Aurelia sp. 4 Dawson et al 2005, assembly GCA_964019985.1. Lineage (NCBI taxonomy): Eukaryota > Metazoa > Cnidaria > Scyphozoa > Semaeostomeae > Ulmaridae > Aurelia > Aurelia sp. 4 Dawson et al 2005. The sequence continues at coordinate 13,489,584 of OZ026503.1, forward strand.
ATATTAAACTACTGAATAGAAGAAGGGTAGATGTTGAAAACTGATCAATGAAAATTGATAATTTCCAAATGATAATTTTCTCAACTGCGTCAGTACCTCTTCATGAACACTGCCGTCTCTGCTTGAGAAGATACATGACCCTATTTTCCATTCTTCTCATGAGAAATATCTCCCTATCTACAAATTAATTTCTTTTCAAATAAAGATTGAAAATTGATAAATGCATCCTTAACAAAAGTACGTCAGTACAGCAATTTGATTTTTCTGCTTGAAAGCCTATACGGTTCCTACAGCTCCATTCTTCCTTGCAAAAAAAATCTTTTCATGCTCAACTGTTCTAAAATTTTGAGCTATTGAAAAAAGAAAGATAGAGGATGAAAAATGATAGATGGAAAATTGATAATTTACAAACGACAACGATTGGCTCCTGAACTACGTCAGTGCCTCTACATAAAGCTTTCCATATCTGTTAGAGAGGATAAACAACCTTAGATTTCTATTCTTCTTTGGAGAAAATATCTTGCCATCCAAAAATTTGCTTTCTTTTGAAATAAAGATGGGAAATTGATTTTCGCACAATTGATAATCATATAGCAGCAACAACAACAGCAACTGCGTCAGTGCCTCTACTTAGAACTTTGATGTCTCCGCTTGAAACCATAAATGATTCCAACATTTCTATTCTTCATTGTTGAAACATCTTTATTCTTCGGCTCTGTTTGAGCTTTGAATATTTCAATGTTTCTATTCTTCATTGTTGAAACATCTTTATTCTTCAGCTCTGTTTGAGTTTTGAATATTTCAATGTTTCTAAGATAGATGATGAAACGATAAATGGAAAACTGATAATTTCACAAGTAGCAATCATTTGCGTAGTTATTACGTTGTACGGTATTCTGACATAGTCTATGATTCTGAGCACCTTTCATAGCTCTGCTAGAATCCATCAACTATTCAAGAAACAACTTTCTTCATACATAGTAAATGTTCTTTCTGATCAGTACACCCTTCAAAAGAATCAATTTTTGATACCATGAGGAGTAATTAGCCATAAATGTGAATTTCACTGTATTTCAATTTCACTGAGAACTTTTAAATAATCTTCTCTCCTGGTTACTGGTAGTTGAAAACAAGATCCATCTGATGTGAACCTCTTGGAACTTACATATACAAATTTTACAGCTGATCGAGTGAGCATGCAGCACACGTTAATCGAGCATTTCTTCAAAATACATGCACTGATCTTCTACCGGGTGAGTCAATAAAAGTGCCCGGCGTTTGAAAAAATCTTGCTTCCTGAATATTGAAGTAGTGATATTGAAAGCTGTCTATTTTATCGCCAATTTGTCAAATTAGGCTCAGTAATTCACCCGGCTTTAATTGGTCATTCCTCTTCGGAATAGGAGCTTTTCTGCAAAAAGCCCCTTTCAAAACCTTCAAAAAAGAGTGAAAACGCCAAGCAAGATTTCTGTTTGTTCTCCTTCCTAGCAATAATGACTCTTGAATGTGTTCGTGCATTTTTGCCCTCTTTGGTGAATGGAATCTCCTTGAATAAGTTATTTACACTAGGGGGAAGACTTTTCAACCCGTCAAGGGGAAGGCACGTACTAAAGCTTGTTAAAAGTCATCGCTGTGAGGTAAACACATTAGGGATTCTTGCTTGTAATTTTAGCATGTCTTTTAAGGTTTCTCCACGGGGCTCATTTTGGAAAATCGCTTTCAGAATCTGAACGGAGTGACCGATTTTAGTCAGAAAAATGTCTAAGAATAATTGAACATGATAGCTATTCAATCGGGCGTTGCAAAATATCATTGTTTACAAACTCAGGGTGCACTAGCCTTTGAAGCGTCGAACGTTTCTTTTTACTCACCCGGTATATTCCTCTATATTGCCACCTAGCATCTGAAACATAGAAATAGGAGGGCTAGAATGCGTGGTTGATCACGTGGCACGGCACAACTATGCGGAACCAATATGGCTGACGTTGGTTGGCAAAAGCGTGGGCCGTTTGTTGTGAACCTCAGTGCGTAAACAGATGTTAGACCAGGCTGAACAGTTATTGCAGCGCTATTTTCGTCAAAATCCTTGGTTTTTCTTCGATTGAAACTGAAAATAAGATGGTTATTTCTTGCGCGGCTTTTGGCTGCGAAAACAGATGGAGATTAAAGAAAGATCTTGCTCCTGGCGAGAAAAATCTCGCTTTTCACCGGTAAGATTTTAGGCCGGTCGCATTTGCTGGCCTGGAATAATTATTATTTCTTCATTCCTTCTCGCTGATATGGTGAAATGTGATCTATGAGCTCTAAAATGGTTTAGATCAGATAGAAGGGATTTGCAGCCTTTCAGTTTCAGGAGATCTGCAGTGAACAGGGCTTAAGTGGGCCGGGAGTGGGCCAGCTTGGGGTTAAAGTCTGCAAGGAGCAAACGTAAATAAGCTATGTCAAGAACTTAACTCTTGGAAATATTGTTTAACAGTTTGATAACCCACTGCTCTTGCCATCAGCATCACCTATTTTATCCCCCAGCCTACCCATTTTACCTCTGTTGACATTATCAAATCATTAAATATAATTCTGTTGTGTCTGACTGATATGTCTTCTGGGGTAAACATGTAAGATCCCCAACTTCTTACTGGCAAATACACTGGACACCATCCCCAAATAAGTTTTTGGGATGCAACTGTTTCCAAAAAACGAAGAAATATTTCAAGCTGGTCTGATTTCAGGTTTCCTCACGATAATGCAGCATTGCTTAAGAAATGGGTCCTTGCAATGCATCGTAAAGATTGGCAGCCAACACGCAATGAAAGAATTTGTGAGAAGCACTTCCTCCCAAGTGACTATCATTTTCCCCCATCCCTGAACCCATCTGAATCTATCGGCAAGAAGTACTTGAAAAAAGAAGCAGTCCCAACAGTTTTTAATTTTCCTGATCATTTGAAAAAAACAACCAAATTAAGGCGTTCCCCTTGTAAAAGGCAAAATTCACAATCTGCATCGGCTTTCCCACTACAAAAGATTAAGAAGCCAAATCCAAAAGAAACATCAATTCATGATCATACATATGCTTATAAAATCTCACCTAGAAAATTGGAAGCAAAATATCGCAAAAAACTAAAACAAAAAAATGACAAATTAAGAAACTTAAAAAAGAAAAATCTACGACTCGAAAAAAAAATTTGTGGCTTGATCTCAAAATTGCAAGCATGCAAATTACTGAATGAAGACTTAGCTCAAACATTAAATGAAAACTTTGGCCATATGGCGACTGCCCTTTTTAGAAATGAATGCAAAAATGTTGAGAAATCAGCTGGTTCAAGATATTCGGAAGAAATCAAAGAATTTGCTTTAACCCTCCATTTTTACAGCCCAAGAGCATATAAATTTGTGAGGAAAGCTCTTCATTTACCACACCCTGCAACTATAAGATCGTGGTGTGTTAACATAAATTGTGAGCCAGGTTTCCTTGAAAAACCTTTTGATTACATTGAGCAGAAAGTCACAGAAGGCCAAAAAGATTCCATAATTTTACTTGACGAAATGAGCATAAAAAAGCAAGTCCAATGGGACCAGAAAACCTCCAAATTCATTGGCCAAGTAGACTATGGAGGAATAAAAGCAGAAGAAGTTGACACTGAGGCTACAAATGCACTTGTTATCATGGCATGTGGTCTTCAGAAGCCATGGTTTGTTCCAATTGCTTACTTCTTAACAAACTGTCTCAATGGTGAAATTCTAAAACAATTAGTCTTTGAGGCTATAAAAAAATTAACAGAAAAAGGGGCTGATGTTCATGCTGTTGTTTTTGATGGTGCCCCTAAAAATCTTGGCATGGCAACTAAGTTTGGATGTGACATAAAAAACCTAGATGGATCTTTTGATCACCCTGCAATGCCAGGAGGCAAAATTTATGTCATCTTAGATATTTGCCACATGCTAAAACTTGCAAGAAATGCATTTGCTGACATGCAAGTCTTTGTTACCTCTGGTGGAGAGAAAATATCTTGGGAATACATAAGGGAGCTTCACAAAGCCCAACAAAAGGACATCCTCCATCTTGGGAACAAATTAAAAGCCAAGCATGTTCAATGGCAAAATCACAAAATGAAAGTGAGTGTTGCTGCTCAGACATTAAGCCATTCTGTGTATGCAGCTTTAACATTCTTAAGGAATTTAAAACTTAAAGAATTCAAAGATAGCAAACCAACAAGTGACTTTATTCTACTTATGAATAACTTGTTTGATATCTTGAACAGTAAAAGTAAGTTTGGCAAGAACTATAAAAAACCAATTACTCTTGAAAATATGCTTGAAGTTGAGGGCTATCTGAAAAGTGGCATTGAAACGTTAAAGTTTTTGAAAGATGCCAATGGTCTAACACTGATATCCGGTCCACGAAAAATGTTTGTGATCGGATTTTACATATCAGCACTATCCATATTGAGGATTAGCAAAAATCTACTACAACGAGCTGAAACACCATTTGAATATGTTTTGACCTATCGTTTTTCACAAGATCAGTTGGAGATGTATTTTGCCAAAATCAGAAGTCGGTTTGGATGGAACAACAATCCAACAGCATTGCAGTTCAAATATGCAATCAGACAACTGCTCTTGAAAAATAAGATTGAGTCTCCTTCTACTGCGAACTGCATTAATGTCTCCACTAATGATAAAAGTGAGATGAGTAAAGTTGACTCAAGAGTATCAAATCTCTTGTTATCAACCACCATTTGGCGCTCAGATGTCTTACATTACATCTCTGGATACATTGTTAAGAAGTTGCTTGAGTTTATAGATTGTCCTGACTGTGCTGCAGCATTACACGTAAGCTCTGAAACTGCACAAAGTTTTCATAATGGTCATCTTTCACTTCTATCATGCAAAAAGTATGGTGAATTGCTGATACCATCAAGCTCCGTATACAAGGTTGTTAACTGTGTTGACAGAAAAGCACGCCTTGCATTGTGTAAATGGGCGTCCTTGTCCAAAGAAACTAATGCTCAGATCTTGTCAGATGTTTTGTCTGCAATGAAGAATGATGCATTTCAGTCAATAAGTGAGCATAGCAAGGAATGCCATATTTTAGATCAAAGTCTAAGAGATGACCATATTACAATTATCATCAAGGAAATTGTCAAACAGTATCTCATTATTTTTTATCATCAGTTTGGAAGGGTATTTACAGAGAGAATTCTCAAAAACAATAAGGCATCAAAGAGGCGTAAACTCACAAAATTGATTTTATTTCAAAATGAATGAACAACTGTTTATCTTTTCATGAGGTAACGCCGAGTACCAGGCGGCGGTTAAGTAACCTGGGTAAAGTAGTGAGGGATGGAGGAAATGCCAAACCTTTGATAAGCAATTGTTCATTTTAATCATATCAGCAAGAATCTAAGCTTAATATTTAATATCATTCGAACATTGATAGGAACACTAGCTATATATCTGCTATGTGATGAATATAATTAAATAAGTATATGTAGGGTGTGGGAAAATGATAGTCATAGGGAATTTCGTAATCTTTGGTCAATGCATTGAATTGAACTCTGAGACTTTTTGATGTCACCGTGGTTGGTATTTTTAAGCAGTAGTCAACGACGTGAAAGCATTGGTGTCTTGTGTCTCCAGGATCGGTGAGTCTGATTTCCACATTTCACCTCCTAACATTGCACACGGTAGGCCTAGGCCCATTACCTTTGATCAACTTTTTCTCCCCAGCAGCCTCCAGCCCTTGCTTCGAAGACTTAGTCGTAAGGTTAATCCAGAGCTATTTAGGAGGATCGTGAATGATTCAATTTTATTTTATTTGCATTCAAATCGATGTCTAGCAGCTTTGTGAGCGGTGCGTTTGCATTGAAATAGTAGCGAGCATCTCTCCGCCGTTTTACAACAAGGCCTAAAAATACAGCAAAGAAATTCCGTAGCAACGACAACAAATAGGCGAACGATATTGATACTTACATAGATTGATCTGTAACTGTTGGCCTTCTACCCTTAGAACATCATTGTGCCTTTATTTACACGGGAATTCGTCAAAAGTCCCTCATATGTACGATGTTGTGACACCACCACTCGCAGCTTCTGCCAACCAACGTCCGCCATCTTGACTGCCCATAGTTGTGCCGCGAAAAATATAGCAGAACAATAGACCGCGCATTCTAGCCCTCCTATTTCTATGATCTGAAAGTACCTTTTATGAATGACACTGAGAAGCTAGGCTTATCAAAGCAGTATCCTGGTCATTCCTCTTGATGTCACTACACTTCGCAAAGCTACCTTCTATGCATTTCCCCATTCTGTGGTTCGTCTTGGGGTAGCGTTGGCCTTTGCTTGAGGTTTCTGTCTCACTGTAAGTGGTGGGGTGGCTTCTTGCAAAGGGGTGGGCACTCCAGCTGTAGGGCGGTATATGGCGCAGGAAAATGGTTTAAAATGGAAATAAGAATATTTTTATGTACATGACGTTGGCGAAAATTTTCGACTCAGCCAGTATATCATGGCATAACACCAAGCAGCAACTCCTCTCCCTTCACGTCTCGATTTTTCTTAGTTTTGTTTTTGTTACATCTGGAATAGTTGAATTTTAAGTGACAGCTACAGTGGGTACCAGATGACCAAGTGTCCTTCCCTGCTGTGGCTTATAATAGAAACTAATCTGTTTTGTAGTCTTAATACTTCTTTTTTTAAACACTTCGTGATTCCGTTAGCCTTGAACTACAGAGATCACTCTTGCAGGTTCAGCAAGGCGGGACTCAAGCCACCAATGGCACTTCCTGCCGCCAACCATCAGATTGATAGTCAAGCAAACTACCACTGAGCCATACCCTAAACGATAAGATTCTGGCTTCCGAATCTCGATCTACTACTGTAAATGAATATAAAGCTCCTCCGCATGCATTCTTCGTCTAAATAAGTCATTAAGATTTTGATCACTTCTGTTTTCGTTAAAAATTTGATAGTTTGATAATTGTTTACACGCTAAGAATGTTTACAAGAAGACAGATGCTGATTACTTCAGTTGCGGATATTGAAAGATGTAATCAACATGATTCTGACGCAAATACGGTGAGAACCATTACTGACTTGACGTCGCTTTGATATCGATATCTAAGTATTATCAAGATGCCTTGCTCACGACCAGCTTTATCTGTATGTTGACCTGCGCTTCTGAAAAAGATACTCAAGCTCATGATAAACATTTCCTTACAATTCATGGTAAGCCTCGTTGTTTCCCAAAAATCAACTATTCTGCACCTAGGTGGTATGCAATATTCATTGTTTTTTAATGCTCCCTCTTGCTCAGCTTAACCTACATTTTCAGATTTTTGGTTGTACAAGTTTCCCGGAAGGGATACGGATCCGTATGAATTTTACCGAAATTGGAAGCATATTCTGACGGGTTTGCGACGAGCTGCATGAAAAGACAAGTACGCTAAAGATGGTGGTGAGGAACATTTTGTAAAGATATGTCTCCTTCTTCGATCTAATCCCCAGATTCCTAGTTGTAAAGCACTGCATCTTGGCAAGAAGTTCCTCGCCATTATCTTTAGCGTAATGGTCTACATTGGAAAGAACATAGGAAGTGGGGCATCCAGCGTACGACTAATCGCTTTTAAAGAGGACAAATGAACAACGAAAATGAATTGAAAATAGCAGTATGGTGCTTGCAGCTACTATCGAACCGGAATGAAGCCTTCTTAATTGAGGTCTGTCCCTGATGAGGTGTTGTTGTGTAGTAATGTAATCTTCTGAATTTGCAGCCATAATAGTTGGGCGGACAGGCTTTGATCCCAGATAGAGCCCCACCACTTGAGATTCATGACAAAGGGACCGCGGATTCGCTTAGCGCTTAGCTACTTCTGCGATTCCACTACTTGGCCCTAAAAAGCCGTACCTTCATCTTCAGTGACAGTACTCTGCTGTCATTTTCAAATTATCAAATTAATTTTCCCTAGAAATATATCAAATAAAAGTATCAAATCATCAAGTTAATTTTCCCTCGCTGTATAAAATTTTGCCGTAACTTACCATCCGTTTTGTCTAAAGTCCCAAAGAAGCATTATGAATTGTTAATAACACTTGAGCATGCATTATGAATTCACATGAGCATTTATGAATTCCTAAAGGATCCAAACAAGATTTTATTGAGATATTGTGAGCTTTGAACTGAATTCCTTCGAATTCGGAGAAGTCAAGCTTCGAATGAACTCTGCTGTACCTTTGGAATAACCATTCATTCATGCTTGTCTGTATGGTAGCCTTCTAAAGAGCCATCTTTTGACCTTCATATTTGGAACGTAGCTTCTCTTACCTGGCGCTCCCTGCTCTTAGCCTTGAGATTAGTAGCTCTATTCTTGGCATTAACAATGATGTGGTTTTTATTTCTACTAATTTGAATCCACTTTTGCTATTCATAAGCTTGCTTTCGCTCTCCCAAACTCCAGCAGAGATTTAACTCTTAACACCTTCATTCGCAGAACTTTGCCGTTTTGGAAATCCTCCAAATTTCGTCATATGTCCATCAGTCTGGATGTTCTGTGAGAAAACTTCAAACGATGATGTCAGCAGGCTTCATACATATGTCCTAAGAGTGTTTCAAAATGACTATGAGTCTACGTTTGAAGAAATGCTTCTTTAGCCCTATTTGTATTGGACGATTTTGTAATTAAATTGTACTGGAAGGGGTCTTTTTGCCCCCCCCCACCTCTCTTTCTCCGAAATCAAAAGAGAGGTAACACTCACTCCTATTGTTCTTTATAAAATCTGTTTTTCAAATATAACAATCGCAATAGATTGGTCACGTGCTTCGTTGCCAGGGAACCAAAAGACGAGGGAAAATTGACAATATTTTACTTCCTTAACGAGCAAAATTCTGTTTAATTCATTGCTCAACTGATTTTCTCTAAACTTACTTCAAATTGTAGGAAACACGTTGTAGATTTAAGTTACATACTTTTAACACAATTTCTGGTTCTATTTCAGCACGATTGGCTTTTGATTAGCTTTTTGTTTCATGTTCTGATTTCCTTAGCCGTTAATTCTAAGTCGTGTCCTTTTTTCTAGTAAATATAGACTCGAAATCAATCAAATTAATCAAATCAAATCAGAAAAAGAAACAAGACAACGATTATTTATGTCTCACTCTTATTTATTAGAACAACGACGTCATAAATGTGAATGATGCCATAGATATTGAATTTTGCTGATGTCAGCAAATGTGAAAAATATATACATCAAATGAGAGCACTCATCAAAAGCAATCTAATGGTGCATATGTGAATATACAATAAAACCAAGAAACTTGAAAAACTAGTGCTTGAGGTCTGCAAATGCTTAACCTCTAGCAATCTTTCTTATATGACCTTGTAAACAAATGTAAACCCATTAATTACAATCTTAGAATTAATGATCTCGTTCAACTTCCAAATAAAGGACTTTGAGACATGGGAATGATTCATTGCCATTCACGGGAAGCATACTTTGGAGCACGCGCCATGACACGATAAAATCTGCAAATAGCACCAGTCAGTTTAAAAACAACATTAACGACTGGACAAGATCCAGCTGTGACTGATATATAGATAAAACAACACTGTACATAGGTAGCACCAGTTGGTCGTTATTATTTTGCATAACTATTCCTTCAGGCAACGATAGATAAATGCATTATTATTATTATTATTTTTTTGTCTCCTGCCCAGAACATACAAATAATACTCCATTTCCTCTCTCTCCTAGATCTTTTTTGCTTTCTTCTTGCTTCTAGAGATTTCGTATGATATGTCTTACCACTCTTCTCAAGGAGCAAAATACTGAACAAAATCTTCAGCCTCTTTCGAAATTAAGAAGTATTTTAACTCTCAGTGCCACATCTACTTGAAAATCTATAAAATCTGTTGCTGCGACAAATTATTCTAATGTAGAAAGGCTGCTTGAAGATGTAGCTTTCAATGGATAAAGTGCAGGATATTTAAAAGCAATTTAAATTTTGAAGAATCCTGTTATTTTGATATCAAAGCAATCATATTGGTAAGCAGTAGTCAAATTTGTTAGATTTACACGTTTACTTGGCTAAGATTGATCACTGCGTCCTGATATCAGAAAGGGTTGGTTTTATTACGAAGGCCCTTCCTAAAACTTTGAAAGTTCCTTTATTGGCGTTCTCCAGAAAATCCTCATATCTGCGAAATGGAATCAACCATTTCTCAATTTTGGAAAGAAACTAAGGAGAGCACGGCCAATTCTGAAATTCTTGGCGACAGTAGGAATGGGGAATCACCACTTCTATGGTAAGTGTGGCTCGGCCGCATCTTCCTGCTAGCTCGAGTTATTTGCAACTTTTTTCACTCTTCAAGAGTTACACGATACTTGTTTCGTATGTTGTGTGTTTTCTCCAGATTATTGAAGTGTCTTGCCATCCTTCCGCCCATTTGTGAGTTTATTTGGAACAATCAATTTTCATGTGTTTCATCCAAATTTGGAGTTAAGCACTTTCATAGGTTTGGACCAGCAAGAAAAGCTGCTTCAGAGCCGATAGCAAATACCTGCAATAAAGTGGCTCAAAATTAACTCGCCAATTGACCAAAGGATGACTAGATGCCTAAATTTTCCAGAGAAGCCAGTTACAGTACTATGCAAGTATCGTACATTTCTTGAAAAGTGCAAACAAATAAAAAATAACTAATTTCATTGCCTTGATATCCAAGGCTCAGTAGCAACTCCAACATCTTCAATCTTAGAAATGCTAATGACGTAATAAAACTGACCTCCTGAAGTTCCTTCTTACGTCGTTTTTAGTTCAAATCGTTGCCTACGTTGAACATAAGCTGTGGTAGTTTTGCGACAAGAAGACATGCAACCAAGATCCCTATCCTATCTAAAAGAAAGTCATAGGCTTGAATGATACTAGAATTAACATTCTGCAAAACGTACATTCCAAATGTCGTGTATCTAACATGATAGGTCCTTTAACTGCTTTATGATGATGATGATGATGATGATGATGATGATGATGATGATGATGATGATGATGATGATGATGATGATGATGATGATGATGATGATGATGATGATGATGATGATGATGATGATGATGATGATGATGATGATGATGACGATGATGATGATGATGATGATGATGATGACGATGATGATGATGATGATGATGATGATGATGATGGTGATGATGATGATGATAATTATGATGATGGTGATGATGATGATGATGATGATGATGGTGATGATGATGATGATGATTATGATGATGGTGATTATGATGATGATAATGAAGATGATGGTGATGATGATGATGATGATGATGATAAATGGGAATTGCTTTCTTTCCTAAGTTCAATATTGTCATCATCTGGCATGCTTTCTGAAGTTTCAAAATATAGGTCAATAGGACTGAAAGATCTCCTAGAAATCTGAAGTTTCAAGGCGTATAAGTGAAGAATAAGTCTGTAGTTTTTAGCACCAAGCCAGCTGCAATTGCAGAAGCAATAGAGCGCTAATCGAGTCCATGACTCCTTGTCATGATGCACAAGTCGTGGGACTCTAACTACGACAGCACCCTGCAGCAGACCAAGTTTGCATTGGTCTGTATTTGTCGAAGACAGCATAGAAATGTTACCACCCATTGCCAGTAGTAATGTGACCTTAACACCATAGCGTGACATATCGACTTCGTTTGTACATTTCCCTGTGAGAAGACTCTTCTCTGAAGAGAACTTGCATGGAAGAAAGTTTATTTTTAGAAGTGACTTTAGAAGACACATTTAATTATATATAGACAAGAAGTAAATTCTTTTGAAATTTCTGTGCAAGAGACAAGTAAAATTTCTAAGATAAACTCGGCATAATGAAGAATTCTCTTCTAAATAGGTAGCTTTCAATGTTTAACTTTGCTCTCAAGAAAATCTAACGTTGCACGCCGCATGTCATTAGCGTACACGCGATATTCACAATGCTTAAGGGTTTTTCAAAAGGAAGTCTGAAGAATAGTAGTGAAAAGTATTATTTGAAAAAGGTTATTTCTCCTTGCAAGCGCAACTTGCAAGCAAACGCTTTCCTATATCAAGAACAAAGGTCATAACAAGATTGCTGCGCTTCACGGCAAACGCCCTTATCTATTGTCATAAGCAATTGAAATCGTGCATTGCACACTGCGAACACAGGCAGGAAATTGCAGTTATTGATTTCAAAGGTATATATTGACGTGAAGCGTCGAACTTTTTCACTTGTTTACATGTTTACAAATTAGATAGTTAAACTGAGAGCCTGTAAAAAGGCACTGCATTCTAGCTAAGGCAGAAGAGAGATCAGAGTGATTCAGGACGGCTCACAGAGCAAAGCAAGACATACGCACCTAGAAGATATCACCAATACTTGAAGATATTCAGAATCATTACCTTACTGAAAAGGATAGCATTGGAGCAACGAACTTATCTTTCTCGCTGGAAGAAAAGTATTTTGCTTCAGGTAAGAAGTTTTACTAGGTTTCAAGGAGATTAGATATTGATTAAGCATGGCATAATTTGGAGGTGTTGTTCGTGCCCACACTGTGTTGGCGTATGTATGTTTAAATTTCACCTCTGTAATCAATTAAAGAGTCAAAAAAGAACTGTCAAAGGTCATAGGGAATCAAAGATGTAAACAGGGGTTGATGCCAGCATCCTTTCGGACCAACAGAGAAATATACTTCTATTGATGCGGAGCAGTTTGCTTCACTTATAAGTGATTAGACAAGAATGCAAAGCACAACAGTTATGCAAAATGTACTAAATCTTCTTCCTCTTAAATTGTGTTTTCATCTGACATAGGCAGCCAATCCATGCCAACTTTGGCAGCCAAGAGCCATTCTCATCAGTACATTTTGTTGTGTTTCCTCTATTTCCTCAGCAATTTTTTCAGGATGGCGTTTCCCTGCCAGCTCGGTCGCCTACCATTACATTTACAACGAAAGAAGAGCTTTTCGAGCCCATCGTCTTTGCTATAATGGCCGATGAATTATGACTGCTGCTGCTTGCTGTTTCTTTAAAACATAGACGACAACCCCATGAATTTGGTAATCTTTCTTCGTGGCGCAAATCATCCTTTTTGAATTGCGCCCATCCTACAAAGCAAAGCAGATTTGCAGCAAGGAAGCCGTGTTCATCGAAAAGAAGGAACATAGATCGTTGCAAAATTTTTACATGAAATGAAATGGGTGACTTTAGCTAATTTTCTTGACCTGCCGGTTGTCTCAAAAAGTTTCCCTATTTCAACAGTTCCAGAGAAAGCTAAAAGAGACTACTATAATAAGTTAGATATCAATTTGGTCACCGATAATAGGAAATTCTGGAAAACTGTGAAGCCTGCTCTGTCTGACAAATGTCAGAGCAATAACAAGATAGTTTTAGTCGAAGATGATGAGATTATATCTGATGATACTGAAGTTGCAGAGATTTTCAATAGCTTCTTTGTAACGGTAACAGAGTCTCTTGGTATAAAAGAAAATAATGATAATATTTCAGGCACTGAGGGCATATCAGATCCTATCGAAAAGTCGATACAGAAATACTCAAATCATCCCAGCATACTAAGAATTAAGAATCGCTTTGTGAATGCAGACTCTTTTACTTTCAACTCTGTTTCATTGGAGGAAATGGAAACTGAAATAAAAAGGCTTAATCCCAAGAAGGCCACAACCTTCAAGAATATACCACCAAAGATTCTTAAGAATAATTCTGATATATGTTCCGAGCCTTTACAGGAAATATTTAATAATTGCATTGGAAACTCTACTTTTCCTGATGAGCTGAAATGTGCAGACGTATCTTCACTTCATAAACAAAAAGAAAGTACAGTTAAGAAAAATTACAGGCCAATTAGTGTTCTGCCAACTGTTTCAAAAGTTTTCGAGAGGCTTCTAGTCAAGCAAGTGGAAGCACACATAGAACAGTATTTGTCCACACTATTATGTGGATTTCGCAAGGGTTATAACACTCAGCAAGCCTTAGTACGTTTTTTGGAAAAGACTAAACTTTGTATTGATGTAGGCGGAAAAGTCGGTGCTGTTATGATGGATCTTTCTAAGGCTTTTGACTGCCTGAGACATGATCTCCTTATTGCCAAACTACATGCCTACGGTTTCAGTCATGATGCATTGTCTCTAATTTATAGTTACTTGCATAACAGACAACAGAGGGTCAAGGTCAATGGATCTTTTAGCTCCTGGAAGCAACTTACTTTAGGAGTGCCTCAAGGATCTGTCCTTGGACCTCTTCTCTTCAATATCTATATCAACGATTTGCTTTTTTCCTTAAATAATACTGATGTATGCAATTATGCTGACGATACAACTTTATTTGCTTGTGATATTGACACTGATAGTGTTGTTGCTAGGTTAGAACTTGATTCCGCCCGTGCAATCAAATGGTTCTCTGACAACTATATGAAGCTCAATGAAGACAAATGTCATCTACTAACATTTGGAAATATAAGTGATGACTCTGTTTCGGTTAGAATTGGCAGTTCTATTATTACTAATAGTACTGAAGAAAAATTGTTAGGAGTTACCTTAGACAGCAAACTTACATTTGAGCAACATGTAAGTAATCTATGTCGAAAGGTTAGCAACAAGCTCTATGCTCTGTCACGCATAGCACACTATATGGATCAAAATAAATTAAGGATACTGATGAAATCATTCATAAATAGCCAGTTTCAATACTGCCCTCTGGCATGGATGTTCCATAGTAGGAAACTAAATACTAAAATCAACAAACTGCACGAGCGAGCCCTTAGAATAACGTACAGAGATCAGGAATCTAGCTTTGAAGATCTCCTAGGATATGATAACAGTGTATCTGTTCATCAAAAGAACTTACAGGTATTAATGATAGAAATGTTCAAGACAAAACATGGCTTAAATCCTCCTTTTATGAAAGAAATATTCTGTCTACAAACCAACCATTATAACCTCAGAAATGATCGCGATTTTAACTTACCAAGAGTGAGATCAGTCATGTACGGCTCAGAAACTGTTCGATATAGGGGTCCACAGTTATGGTGTACACTTCCAGTCTCTCTAAGACACTCAACTAACTTGATTGAATTTAAGACCAAAATCAAAGCTTGGAAAGGAAATGAATGCCAATGCCAATGTAGGCTCTGCCGAAATTATGTACCACTTTTAGGTTTTATATGATGTTTTTATCCATTCTTTTCTTGTAAATTGAAGTAGTTGGCTTTTATTAGCTATGTTTGTAAATATTATATACATGTATAGCTATTTTATACCTTATTTTTATGCCAACATTGTAAATAAAGTGTTAATAATAATAATAATAATAGAAACAACCATTGTCACATCTTGAAGGGCGTAAACAGCAGTTACTTTCTGATAGACGAACTAAGATCTTCATAATAATTTCCGATTTTTTGGCTCACAAAAAGACCTCCAAAATATAATATTACAGTAATCTCATGCTAGAGGAACGCTTGAAAAGATGAGGTGAAAAATCTGGCGATGGAGATATGTTCAGTTCATTCCAAGCTTTATATCACAGATATGTAGGCATACATCTGCTTTTCGATTTCACAAATTGTTATTGAAATTCGGCAATATTCTAAAGTGCGGACCACAGGACCTTGTCTTGTGTATCATAATTTTTCTTCGAACATCAAGCAAAATCGTCCTTTTTACCGACCGAATGGGAAAATGTCATTTTACTTGGGTCCTTTTATGGAATTTAGGCTCTATTCTGTTGAATTTCAGTTCAAAAGAAAAATTTCCTCGGACTTTGAGGCTTAAGTTTAAAGATTTCATCGATAAATGATTTATAGCCTTCCCATGGCTTATAGCTTATAGTTAATAGTTTATACAGCACTTCAGGCATACTGTTTTCAGGAAATAATCATAGAAAATCAATGCGCACAGGTACAGAGGTGAAGCGAAGTACTGAGGTCTAAGTCGGCCATTGTATAATAAGTTCCTTTAATGTTTCTATCAAGCAACACGTACTTTTACTAAGCTAACGGTTCAAATCGGAATTTTTTTTGAAACACCCAATAGATTATTGGTAAATTGTTGAACGTTAATTATATAGGAAGAGGGGATCATATTGGCAAAAATGTTTGAAAGGTATCGGATGTAGTAAGAGTTTGATTGAACGTTGTAAATATTTCTAATTCAAAGCGTTTGCTAGCCAATTGGAGACGAGAGTAATCAAGTAAAGCCAATAGCTTAATTTTGCCCCAATTTCTAGATGCACAATCAATTTAGGAATGCGTAATCCTCTTTGCATGCTTCCTTTGTTAGAGAGAGCTTAAATGTTCTCGAGATAAGAATGTTAATTTATTAAAGTATTATCTAAACCATTCAGATATCAAGGGTTTGTCGTTTCTTCCTGCATTCTATCCCTAGCACGCCGCTGTTTTGCACTAATTACTGTTTCCTAAATAAGGATTTGCTTATTTCAAATTCTGATCTTAATGTTTCAAATTTAGCTAAACTGCTGGCATTATCGTACTTTATCTGGTCAAATTTTGCTGCTAGCTACCCCGTAGATTGCACAAAGTATTGGCAATGTTTTCAAAACACGGATTTTGTGACTTGAACTATGATCAATGAACGTTTTGATTAACAATGTTATGGCAGCCGGCAGTAAGAGTCTGTCCTCGCCAAGGGAAGCTAATTCCAAGTTTATTGTCAAACAATATCAATGCAACAATAACAATCTAATGACATAGACTTTTGAGTTAACTCTACTCCAGGAAACTTTTAATAAGGTTTAGACCATGTTTAAACTGAGTTGATCCAACCAAGGGAAATAGTGTTTTGGGTCATCATCCCACTTCTCCGAAGTCCATTCCTACCTTGGGCTAAGTTAGAATACCAAGGTCTCATCATCATTCGTTTGTAACTTCCTTTAAACTCATTCGATATATTTGCTGCCGTAATTTTGTCACCCACCCAATCCTCTTCTTTCTTTTTTTCAAATTTTCTCCGTTTTTTCGTCTCCCTGAGACCTTTTCGTCAACGGGCAAGTGCTTCAGTCGGGAAATATATTCCCAGTGTGGTCACCGACCTGAAAAGGATTACTTTCAAGGCAGTTAAGGGCTGGTGCACCGAGCAGGCCCACTTCCTGGTAGAATTTCTCAAGAGGGATTAAATTGTTTTCTGCCTTGATCAAGGTGCTCCAATCAACAGGACAAAAGTTCATTAAAACAAGTTAGATTTGTTCTATAAATTCCCTGGACGTTGCGTGACCCAATGTACATATCATAATCTGTTATCTTTAATAAAATATAAATTTGATCATCAAGAGCGTTGCAATTCTCATTTATTTGTGTTAAAGACAGGTTTGAAGTGTTCATTTGTATGACAAGCTGGAGAAGCTAGCGTCTGAGCATATTACCAATCAAGCAGAGTATCTACTTCAAACTAGATGTTTAAACACCAAAATAATCTAATTTTTATCACAAAATCTGATTTCAAATTCCTTGATAGGCCAAATTTTGAAACAACAACTCAGCAGCATAACGACCTGACGACAGACACTTTTTCAATCCCCGTTATCAAGTACTGAAAATGATCTTACTTTGCTTCGTTGGTTTTCCATACTTACACATTGACTCAAGGGCTTAAACTTTTCTTTAGACTCGCAGTGAGGGTGATGTATCTGTCCGACGGCAATGTGCCGTTTTCAGATCATCATTTTCACCTATATTTGCTAGTGACGGGTGTCAAGGAGGCAATTTTTCTACTGCCGCTTATCAAAACATGTCGAAATGGGACATTTTGTTAGATCGGATCATTGCTCAGTCCAATTTTTGTGCTTTGGAGAATGCTTTTCACTGATTGTTCCTAGACTCGGCTGTCGTATGGAGGGAGCAACCAGAGGCGGATAAGACTATTTTTGTGGGAAAAGAGCCAAGTACGATTTAACCCAATTACCCCCATCCCCAGCCATCTGAGCTTTAAACAAACTACCTTGGTCAAATTTTACAGAATGGTCATCTGAATTATTATGGTATATAAGATTTTCTCCTAAGTTTTTCATGTCATCTTAAATTGCAACATAAAGTTTTCCCTATCCACTATTCATATCTGCAGTTATTTTGTAAGTTGAATGAACAAACACAAATGCTATAAGACATCAATTATTAAGCAATGACTGTTGTCTTAAAAATTGTCAAGATCAATAAATTATTTGAAAACTTGTTGTAAGTACAAACCGAGATGGATTATGACGAATTCAACTCTGATTCATCATCGTGAGGCAAGAGTGGTTCTTGAAACTTTCCAGCCGAAAAAGATTGGAGAACATTTAAATAACAATGAAAATATAAGAGAACAAATAAAGAATATTGTTGGCTAGAAATATCCTTTGTACTGTAATATATATGTACATATATACATACATACATATACATACATATATATATTCCATTAAAATATTAAATTTACATTACGGATTACTCTACCTACAAACTACCGTACACTGCTACATGGACGATGCCAAGAGGAGCAAAAGACTATGACTACTCCATGGCATTTTAAATGTAACGTTAAACTGTTTACAATTTCGCATAAATGTTACGCACAATTACAAAAGGAAAATGACAAACATCGTACTGGACTTGGCCTAGCATTAGATACCAGGTTGGAGTTGCAACATATCAGAAAAATGCACGAATGAACCTCTCTTATTCGTTTTATTTGAAAACTCTCGTAGCAGGCAGCATAAAACTTGCGTAGGACCTCTTTTCATAGAGCAACAAGTAAATGCAGTTCACTTTGCAGCGACAAAGAAATGAAATTTCAGACAATTGAAGAATGATATGGTCCCATATCTTAATGACGTCTTTAGGAAAACAAAATTCATTGAAGAAGACTGTGAATTTTTTCCTTTAAAGGTTTCTTTTCGATTCAATCAATTATTTTTGCTCTTTTTACGCATTTCTTTCAGGCTATCAACCAGAGAAAGTGTAGAAATCTCTGTCTATCTAATACCTCTGTTCAGAAGGAATTTTCAAAGCTTCGATGTTTTCATGCACCTGCTCTACAAGCAATTTAGTTTCGAAGTTTTTCATTCTATATAAGCAGACAATTCTTGACATATCAACCCAAAAAAGGGCCTTATTCTCATTTTCCTTGTTCAGAAAAATCTCTTTTCTTATTGAACTTGGCAGCTGTTTAAGCGTGATTTCCTCTTAACCGTTAGGCACCGTTAAGCTGCCAGCAGGAGTCTTCTGCCATCTATCATCTGCCATGCCACCGGTACCGTAGTTGAACGAGTAAAATGGAAACGTCCCAGTCTGATTGCGGCAACCGAGCCCTCACGATGCTGTGAAAATCGAAAATATGTTATATGATTCAACTTCTTCAAAGTCGTTACGGTACCATGAGCATCACTGTTGCAGCTGCCAGCGGTAACGGGATGAGTGGTTTCCAAACCAGGCAAATGCTAGTGGTAATGGCTTAGGCGATGACTATGGCAACCTTGTGGCACTTAACATCTACACGGAAGCCGGGCTTTAAGATGCCAAATTGATAAAAAAAAGGCCATTTTTCACCTTTAGCGCAAAAGAGAATATCATTACAAATTGTTTGCTACTTCTTTTATCTGCGCAGCAAAGTTTTTTCTATTTTTCTCGTTTAATCTCGCAGCTCTTTTATACATGTTTTCGAACATCTGCTTGATTTGCGAAAATATTTCACTTGGGATGAATAAGGCCATATTATCACAGACCACGCACCATTTTATTAACAAGTTTACAACACCGTTGCTTAATCAGTTTTCACAGGTCGTTTCAAGCAAATTAGATGAATCTTTAGCACATAAGAATTTTGTTGTTCAAATTATTGTTCAAAAACTTTGATTGCTTTTACCAGATGAAATCTGACGGAAAATTTAAGTAAGGCAAGGAAAGGTGAGTAAAACTCGTAATGTGGAAGTGATTTCGGTTTCCTGGGTGTTAGGGTCATATGCGTTTTACCTACTGGCCACGGTAAATGCAAAGAAACTATCTAAAGTTTGAAATTAAGTGATCACGTTAGAAATGAAAAGGGAACGGCGACCAACTTTGTAGGAAAAGAGAAAGCATTCAAATTTGTTTCCAAATATGAAAAGAGAAAAGTTTAATGAATACAGACATCACATGTAATATCTGATCCTAGAGAAAACAAACACGAGGCTTTCTCTTTTGACATCTACTTGAACTGTACTCCTCGTTTAATTTTTCATACCAGATCCAATTCAGATTCTATTTGGAGTAGTTTCTTGGTCCATTTTATATATCAAATATTGTGTTTTCATTAAGATTGGCGAGAATTGCTTGTGATGTTTTTTGGTGAATTGAAATAGCTTCTTTGTTTCTTGCGGCATCTGACAAGATTTTCAAGGCGTGTGCTAGGGACCTTCTTTTGGTGAACGACAATGTTAATGATTTTTTTCTAAAGATTTGTTTCCTCATCCTATAAGCTGACCGCTGGTTTAAAAATTTCCTTAAAGGGGCTGGATAAAAATGGTCGAGGCTATGTTTGATTTGGCTCTTTTCTCGTAGGTTAATCTATTGCGACTATTCAACGAAAATTAAGAAAAATTTCTCCTCTCAGAGATTAATTATTGCATTTTCTTCTGATGCAATTAAGCCTCCATATGGTTTGGGATTACTGAGATATAAATCGAATCCCAACAAGTATCTTCGTTGATCTTTCACTCAAGGATCAGCCTGTATGCAGATAAGGACTTCTCCTTTTGAATTTAGCTATTAACAAACGAATTTCTTCCTTCGAAATGCGATATTCGGTGCACAAACCGTAGATTCGGTTACATATTTCTTATACAGGCCTTTCAATTTCTGACAAGAGCATAAATTCTAAATGGTTTTACATTGGAATTTCTGAATACATTTTACTGAGAAAGATCAAAAGGGGTGACTCACCAAATCTGCCTACTTTTTATACTATCATGCTGCAATTTCCATTTGACCAACCTTGAAATTCCAGCCTCCTTGGTTAGTCCATATGACTGAAGACCCTATTGAGGCTTATATTTCTGGTCTCCATTCATTGACTCTTCCTGCTGCTTGCCGTTATGAGCTATAGGCTATTCAGTTCAATGCAAACTATTCTGTTGCTCTTATTGTACTGTACAGCGCAACACTATTGGCTTTGTAAGATACCCTGCAATGTAAGAAATAATTGTTAAAAAAATCGTCATTTTCTATTGCATCTTATACTGACAACGACTATTGCAGTACAATCAATATTCGATTCTTTAGCTGTCAATAGAAATTAATCTTTGTTCTTATGACTTCGTTGTTTTGCTGCAACGACTTTTGATACAAGGTGAAGGGGGCATTCCTTGAGTCATTTTACATATTGAGATTGTGGGCCACACATTACCTAAATAATGATAAAATCTTCAATTTAAAGTTAGACTAGTGTCGCCCATTATCGCCATCCCTGCGGCCAAAGTCACAATATCATCCTAACCCACTAATTTAAACGTTTGATAGGGTAACCCTTATAGACTTACCAAGCAATTTTGAAATTTGCTATTGATTACATCAGTATTTTCTCAAACATGAAATTTGATCCAGAGTACCTTAATCACCTATAATTATCTGTTATCGCCCATTATTCCCACGTGGGAATTACTCGACTAAACGAAGGATGTTGGTAAATCCTACCTCAATTTTTTGGATTCAGACATTTTGCGACATTGCAGTTTTCGAGTATGCAATTTTGCTTTAAACACTGTATGCGCGAAATTTTGCTCAGGCAATACCACACTTCTGCAATGATATGTTCTTGCAGATGACATTATGGCTGTACCCTAACCCATGAAAGTGACAGCAAATGTTGTCTTGGCGATAATGGTGGTGATTGATAATGAGATTGCCATACAAAAGCTATTTGTTTTGCATCGCAATTGCATTGTTCTACATCACAAATGTCGTGATACTCAGAAATGACAAGGCTTTCAAGCGAAATATTTAACGGCTTCGAGCAGTGAAAAATGAAGAACTGAAAAACCTATTTGCTGGAAAACGAAGACATGATTTTGTTGAATACTGACACCACCATAGCAGGTAGGTCCTACAGGAATTGTTTTATTTTCCTCAAAAACCATTGAATTGATAAAACGTTTGCATATTGAAGATAAGTGCACCAGTAATGCATTTCTGGGTGCCTTTTCTATTTTCTTTAACTACTATTTTCAGAACCTATAGCGTAAATAGTGGCGGTAAAGTGATCGGCGATGATGGGTGAAACTTTTCTAATTAACACATCTGAATTAAAATCTTTCTTAGATACGATGGGTATGTTTTGCCATACACTCAACTCGTAATTGTGGCACGACTGCACGAAAATAGGTATCGCTTTGTTGTGATGGCTGCACGTTTGTAACATGAAAGGAAGAAGTGAGACCATAGTAAGAGGATGATGATGTAGTCTGACAACTTTCCTTCTCGTCCCTTCAAAGAAATCGAGAACCTGGGCCAATTCAACATTCTTTAGTAAAAATATCTTTTCCTTACGATCATCAAGCAGATTTTATGTTCTATACTACATATTTTGAAAATAGCTACCCAGTGCTAGAGATATTTTTGAAGGTGAAGGCTTCCGTGCTATTTATTTTTCTGAAAATGCATTGGGATCAGAGTATTATGGACTGCACAGGCCATGGGAAAAGTTGGAACAGATACTGGGGCGAGTGGCAACAACACAACTCGAAACAAAAGCAAATAGGTAAACGATGTATGCTAATAAATTAATTACAAAACGAAATGGTGACACATCCTTTGAATTGATGAACTTAAAAGACAGGCATGATAAGGAGTACAAGTCATGAAGCCAGGGACGTAGGAAGCATCTCAAACTTGGAGGGGCACAACACTTCGAGGGCACTTTTTTCTTAAGAAAAAGGGGGCGCTTTCTAAAAATAAAAAGGGCACTTCTTTGTCTATTGCAAAATCTTGGGGGGCATGTGCCCCCAGTGCCCCCGGTTCCTACGTCTATGCATGAAGCATTCCTCTTGAATTCATACCAACCCTGAAACTATCCTAAACCCATTAGCTCTATTCATGATAAAACTAAATCATTAACTGTAGCATGACTGTCGCATTGCTCGGTTTGTTTCTTTTGTAGCAGTATATTTAGTCTTGGTAGAATAATAAGCAATGTTTCAATTTTTCATAGAACGTTCGAAATCATCAACGAATTACACGATGAACTGGTTAGTGAACTTAGTGTTATCTGCGACATTACTATGTTTCGTGGCTCATTACGTCATTTCTGCACCTGGATCTCTGGACACAGCTCTCGATCAATTCGCAAGGGACTATCAAGATATTGCTCTTCAGAACAAGCCTATGGTCAGCCCAGCCGATGATTACAATTCATTTGTTGATTCCAGGGCTGCAAGCAAGAGACGTGCCGGGAGGAGAAGAAAATCCAGATGCTTATTCCGTAATTCTCGAGGAAAATGCACAAGATTTGAACTTGTTGGATTTTGGGGTGGTCGGTGATGAGGACAAAAATTATTTTAGCTATGCATGTATATAGAGGATAAAATTGTTTATGTAAAGATGAAAACATCTGTTGAATGACTGCTGAAACACTAAAACTTCTTTTGTCTCTGTCTAAGTGAAAAAGACAAACCGGTAACGCCCTGGCAACCTAAATGATGGCTACTCATGCTGTGAACCAAAAGTTGCCCATAGTGTTTGAATAGTAAGCTGCAGCCAGCCAGGCTGCAACTTCTTATGGCAAGATGCTACAGTAATAGGCGTCCTGGGAATGAGCTTCAAAACATTGACTCTTCTCCCGTGGTTTCACAATAAAAGAAAGTGAAATTTCCCTAATGTTTCTAGGTTTAAAATTCAAGGTAGAAAGCAGTTTATCCATAGTCTCTAAGGAGCTCAACGGGAATGTGCTTTTAGCTGTAGTGTGAAATGGTCTCCCTCTCCCGTGGTAATTCTCAAATTTCCCAATAACTTTTTTGATAGTATCAAAAACCAAAAAAATTTCAGAAGTTCTGTCTAGACCTTTATTCCCATCAAAGTAAAAATCTATTAAAACATTGCTCCAGATATACCAAATTAAGAATGGACCCCCCACCCAGAACAAGAGTGCAAGTGTGACATAAGGGAATTTGTAATCCCCTAAGATAATGTTCTCTCGTCAGAAAGACCAAAGCTTGGTTTTTCTGCCACATTGGCAAATAAGTTTATCCTTCGAAGCTACAAGTTGGTTGGCATTATAGTAAATTTTGAAGATTTACTCCCCAACTCAGTCTTTGCAAGACGTCCAGTTGAGGACTTGAGTTTAAAAGTGCCCTAACAGAATTTCGTTGTTTCACCAGCACTACAAATACAGGCAAATCAAACTAGAAAAAATTTCTTGGTTACAAAAAGACTGAAAAATGGCCTAAAACATTGATCAAATGATAAAGGACTCCTCGCTCAGATCAATAAAGAAAAGACAATTCTTAACGGGTGAGCGGTTATCACTTCCCATGTTTTGCTCTAGGACTGAAAATCTATACCTAGTATTTGTTTGAAAATTGATATCTTATAACTCTTGAGAGAGGTGAAACGCCCATTCAGTATTGTTATATGTAAGGGGGAGAGTCTTTACAATTTGACCACTGATTTAGTCCTTTTTCTGCTACTTTGCAATCATGAAATTTGTATAATCTTACAAGTTATTTACTGATATTTCTATTTCTGGCAAGACAGCGAACAAAATCACAAAAACACTTCAGTCTTTCGGTTCTTAACTGAAACTGGGTCATTCAAACCTTTGAAGTACTATTGATGCTATGAATCTTTGAAAGTGTGAACTTTCTTCTGGCTCATCCGGTATGCAAAACGAACGATATTGCAATATTGTAGCTGGGTTGTAGCTATTACAAAAATCTGCTTTGATCATAAAATGCGCATGCAAAATTCTCCTGCGATGACTTTGCGAACAGTCGGACATTTTTCTGAGTCACACTACATCGATATCAAGTCCGAAATAGTCCGAGAGAATAAGATGTTTTACAATACCCCTTTTATAAAGATTCATGGCTTCTTGAGACATGTCTCTCGCAAAAGCTATCACGTACAGTAAAAACCCGCGTATAGGAACCTACAATTTTGCAAGTCAGCCTGATTAGGTTCTTATATATTGAGTATTTAGTGGGAAATTAGGCTGTTCAGGTTCTTAAATTGGTTCTTATTTCATTTAGGACTTTCAGGTATTTCTTTTGTTCAGATTGAAACTTCCAGTTAATTGTTTACTGTCAGTTCAGATTCCCCTTTAGTTCATGAGGCTTTATTCACAACAGCAGTGAGTGAAAGAATCAGAAAGTTTGCAGAATACAATGAAAAGCTCTCAAAGCATCTTATGTTTCTTAGCAAAACGCACATATGGCAGTATCACTCCGTATGAGTTTAATAACAAGGCAACTGGAGTTTTGACCTAATTTGATGAACTCTTCGAATAAGAACCTATTTCAAATTTCAGGCTGAATGGGTTCTTGTGTATTGGGGGATCTAATTTCAGAATTTCAGCCTGTAGGTTTTTAATCGCTAGGTTCTTATACGCGGGTATTTACTGTATGCCTTTGTTTTCAATTGAATGATAGTATGAATCTAAAGAATAATTATTTTCTCTTGATCATTCCAGTTTCATTTCGATTAAATTCGAACTTTATGTTATCAAACATATATTCATTTCCATTGTCGTTCCCTTTTACAACAATTTTTAATGGAAAATGAATTAAGGCCATGCCTGCCATTGATAACAAAAAGTGCCGATGCTGCATTCGAATTTTGACGTTTATGATGTGTGTGCAATTTCAAAAATTTTAGTCATTATACTATGTCAAGATGCTTTAGCTTTTGTTTGGTGAATGAGCATTTACTTGCTTTGTATTCACTAAGGACTTCATTGAGTGACCCTTCTTCCTTAGGTATGAGTTTAGAACTTCTTTGATTGCTTTTCTGTCAGAAGAATAACCTGGGGGCAATTTTCCTCTTTGTGGCATTTCTGTCAGAATGACAACCATACGACGTTTTTCATCTTTGCACAGGAACGTAGGGATCAAGAAGGAACTTCAAGATGCATGCATTGGCATTGTCTGCAGCATTATTATGCTTCGTTACGCATTACGTCATTTCTGCGCCCGGAGCTCTGGACACAGCTCTTGAGGAATTGGTAATGGACTCCCAAGATATTGCTCTTCAAGACAAGCCCATGGTGAGCCCTGCCAATGATTACAATTCTTTTGTTCATCCAAGAGCGGCAAGTTCGGGAAGGAGAAGAAGGAGACGACGCTACTGCATATTGTTCAATGCTAGGGGAAAATGTACTAGATGGTCAACTCCAGGATTTTGGGGAGGTCGATGACAATAACACAGAGTCTAAATTTCTCTTGTATCTAAAATTAGCATTGTCTCGCTGCAGATGAAATATCCTTAGGATAATTGCTGAAATTAATCATTTTAGAGCGCTCACTTGCTCACTGACTTCGGTACTTTGGAGCTACATTGATGACTCTTTCAACGAAGCAGAATGCATCTTATATTTTGCTGTTAGGTCTAAGGGTGAATCGTGGAGAAGTATCACGTGTTAAGTAAAAGATAAAGGTTTGAGTTTTAACGACGAATGAATAAGCAATGGCTGTGGTCACACTAGACGGTTTATTCCGTTGTTTCATTTTGAAACAACGGGCTTACAACGCTGTTGTATATGGCCGCTCTTCCTGTTCACATACAACGTTGTTACAACGTTTTGTTCTTGGGGCAAGAGTCTTTAAAAAACCATAGTATCCAAAACAACGTAATAAACATGGCTCTGACCAAATTGAAGCGTTGCTTAAGAAAATAAACCAATCGTGATTTACCAAGGTTATCACGTGACAACTACTTTCGCGCCAAAATAGTCAGCCTTACAACACCGACAGCTTTGCAAAGGACGTGACGGGCACAGTGTGACCTTGTATCTTCGTGTCGCTATAATGCCGTACTTTCCGACTTTAAAGATAAATTTCAAGAAACTGAAATAATTCAGATTGTAACGGGATGAGATTCTAGTATGACCGCAGCCAATATTTGTCGAAGACAATCACCAAGTTTCACTTTATCAAGGAGCAAGCATCAAGTCAAATCACAGAGTCATTGAGAAAAATGTACGAAAAAGCCTTCTTTCTAGTAGTATAAAAACATTCTAGTGTGTCATCAAGTCTAATTCAAACAAATGGTCTTTCAGGACTTTCGAATCAAGTAAGTTATTATCTTATTACCAACTGTAGCAAGTGCTAAAGTCATTGAGCAGGAAATTATGAAATATTTAGATTGTTAGATTGTAACATGTAATCTCTATTTCAAATACATAGAATGAACACAGTGACAATAACAACAGCATACTTTCGTTTCTTGTGTGTTTTCTTTGGATGGAAGAAATGATTGGATGATAGGCTTAGAAATAGATGGTCATCCTTGGGGGTGGGGTGCTTGACCTAAATTTGTACGGGGGTGTGTCCACGAAGAAAAACTTTTTCATCCTATTCCAGAATTTTTTCCTTCAAATGATACCCGGTTCTAGAAAAAGTCAGTCAAAAGCATACTCCAAAAGACAAACATTTGACGGAATAACGACCCGATTTAACAAAATTTCCGTTTTGATATGTTTTGACAACCTGTTCTAGAAAAACTGCCTTCTTTTGATACTCTGATCTAGAAAAAATAGGCAAAAACTATACCCTGAAAAACGGCACATCCCCGTCGCACAAATATACTAAGTGCCCCCCCCGGGATGGTCATCACACATGAGTCAGGAAAATCTTGATTGACATTCGACTGGAGTCCTGCTTTTCACTCTAATCCATTTCTATCAAGTCTGCTCAATCCTACCATGCGCAATATGAAACATATAATGTGCTCATTGAATTTGTGCTCTTGTCTCCATTCTTCTGTCTTCGCCATCTTAAAAAAGAAGAATGGCTGCGCGTAGCGGTGCTTCACAGTGGATTGCTTGATTACTTGGTCTCCTGTGACAAAGCAATATACTACGAAGCACCACCATGCGGAGTCATGAATCTTTTTTAAGATGTCGACGATAGAAGGATTGACGGAAAAAATACACATTTAATGAGTACATCATATGGTCTCTTACTGCGCGTGCTCCTACGAGGATCCTCTATGAAGCGGATCCCAAACAGGACTGGAATTTTACGAAGACTCAGCTAAAATTCGAACGTCGCTTTACTGTCAATTTTGATCTAGTGAGCCAATCAGATGTCAAGAATTTGCATGTGATCCTACCTTATTAAGAAAGTATTTGATGGACATAACCAGGATTCGTTGGCGTTAGAAGTGCATAGTAGCTTGATTTTCGCTCAAAGATATAGTTCTTTCTAGTAAAGAAATTGCCATAAAAGGATGACGGTTAGCTCTTGTCTTAATGATTTGCAGTTTGGATAAATGAAACGAATCATTTGTCTTGATTGGTATTCTAGTGCATGTGGTCGATTTCAAATGCAGGATGCTGTAAGAGCAAAATTAACATTGTTTCTGCCTTAAAAGATAAGGAAACAGATTTTGTCAAAACAGGTCAAGCTAGATGCACTTTAGCCTAATACGGACAGATTTTGTAAGACAATAGCAGCAGTTCCTTTTATTAACACCTAAATTCAAAGAGATTTGCAATTGCAGACAAAGGAAATTCCATCAAGCAGAAATTCAAAACAAACGAATGCGCAAAGTTTCTCTGAAACCCAGGTAGCTATCTCACCCTTTGTGCATTCCACAAATGGTTTTTAAGAGTTAGCATGAACGCATATTGAAAGAAAGAACATATATCTAAACATCTACCGCGGGCATTTTATTTTTGCGGTTCAGAAGCTGAGAAGTATGTGCTTTGATTGCACCCAAAAAATACGAGAATTGAATCGCCTGCAAATCGGTTCCTATACCAAACAAGTAAAATGCCCGTGGTGAATATCTAGATATATTCTTCTTCTTTCAATATACGCTCATGTTTGCTCTTAAAAACCATTTCTGGCATGCACAACAAGCGAGATAGCTACCAGGGTTTCAGAGAAACTTTGCGTCTTCGTTTGTTTTGAATTTCCGTTTGAGAGAATTTCCTTTGTCTGCAATCGCAAATCTCTTTGAACTTAGGTGTCAATAAAAGGACCTGATGCTATTGTTTTACAAAATCTGTCCTTGTTCTTTAGCCTGTGAACAGACTTCAAAATGATACGAGAAGCCAATAAGAGTGCCTGTAGGACTTTCAAAAGCAACAAATGAAATGATAACAAGCACTTCACTTCAGCCTCTTTAGGAACCTCTGAAATTTTCTTTGACTTACAAATGAGGCTTATTTGGAATACAATTGTAAATCTGGTGAGCAAATTCTGTCACCTTTTCATGGGTCATGAATATGGAGACAGCAAGGGCCATCAAAGAGACAGCATGTGCAAAGCATGCTGGTGTTGTGGCGCAGTGGTGTAATCCTCTGACTTTGCAGCTAGAAATAGCCAGGTGGAATGGGATCGATACCCGGTAGGCCCGAACACTTGAGCATCATGACAAGAGGTTGTATTTGTATTTGTATTTTACTTTTTTAAGCACGGTAGTCCCGTCAGTCCTAAAGGACTGCTTTTCAGGGGGCTGTGGCAAACAATTAAAAAATAATAATAATAAAAAGAAAAAGATAAAATATTCTGAGTTACTGACGCTCTTTTAATGTTCGTTTGAAAGTGGCAAGGGAGGATGCCTGCTTTAGGTCATAGTCGAGCTGATTCCATAATTTAGATCCACGAAAAGATATACCTCTTTGCCCTTTTCTTGTAAGATCAGTATCAGTATTTCGCAATTGCCTTATACTTCGAGTAGAATTTTTGATGAACCTTTTGGAAAGATATTCTGGAGCAAGACAATTTAGCGATTTGTACATGATTGTGGCAGTTTCACTTCTAATGATATCATTTATAGTTGGCCATTTTAGATCATGTATTAATGGCTTAGCAGATGAATCAAAATTACTTCTTGTAACAATCCTAGCTGCTCGATTCTGCAGCTTTTGAAGGGTCAGCACTCTGGTCTGTAAAGGATCGACCGTTCTCTGTCCTTTACAGGTTTGGGTTCCAACAGAAATGAGCAACAAAAATAAACACAACTTATTCGTCTTGTTTCGGCAATCTTCCTTCAACGTCGTCTCGGCTGCAAACTACAATTCGTCTCGTCTTATCTACTTATTCGTCAGCTTAAACTTATAAAAGAAACACATCAAACAAATAACTGGAAACAGAGCGTCCTGACTATCGTCCTTCTTCAACAGCTTTCAATCAACAACTGGAGGAGGGTTTTCCAATGCATCCAACCATGGGCATCCAACAAGACAACAATAATCAAATTACGTCATTGCATCACATGTTCATCATACTTGGATGTTGGTATCCGGTGAGCTTTGTTTATAAATTGTAAATGCAAAATCAGGGCTCCTCACGAACACACACACACACCGGCATCTTGTTTCTTAACAGGTCACCCCACAGCTCCCCCAAACGGAACAGCAATATCGAAAATGAGGCTCTACGATTCCCCTATACATCTTACTCAGGGTATTTCGAGATAAAAATTTTCTGGAATACTTCAGAAACGCTATTCCACTAGAAACTTTAGTACGGACACTTTTGATATGCTCGGACCAGTTTAGGTTCTTGTCGATCATTACTCCCAGATATTTTGTATGATCTACATTTTCAACTTGAGCGTCACCAATGAGAAACTGTGGAGGAGCAACAACTTTTCAGTAATTTTCTTAATTTTGAGTTTGGAACCCACGACTAGAGCTTGTGTTTTAAGGACATTTAAAGAAAGTTCATTGCCTTGTAGCCCTTGTTTCACATGGTCCAGTTCACTGTTTAACAATATCTGGACCGGGCTTTTCTGAGCATCCTCAGGCCGGGGGGGGGGGCTAAACTAGCCCCCCTCAGAACTCCGAATTGTTAAGTGCTAGGAAGATGAAATTTGGCTGCCTAGTGTAATTTGATGTGAAAAGTCCGAATATCTAATTTATTTTACTGTAATTGTTGTACTTTCGATGACGTCATCAATTTTCTTAGTTTCTTGTCAAAAACAGTAGTCTTACTTTGACTGTAGAAACTTATTCAGAGGGAATATTACTCTTGTTTTAAGTTTGATTATTAGATGAAGCATTAAGTTATTATAAAAACATAGCTTTTAAAAAAATAATGAAATTTGATATCCTATATTTATTACCTAAATTCATTAGATATATGACGTCATGAATTACGTCATCAATAAGAAAATAATAAGAATTGAGCATTTTCCACATTCTCGTATTAAATGAGGGTTGCGC
Organism: Aurelia sp. 4 Dawson et al 2005; assembly: GCA_964019985.1. Lineage (NCBI taxonomy): Eukaryota > Metazoa > Cnidaria > Scyphozoa > Semaeostomeae > Ulmaridae > Aurelia > Aurelia sp. 4 Dawson et al 2005. Next base: position 13,520,962 of record OZ026503.1, read on the forward strand.
AGAAAATTTCATTAAGTTATCTTCATTCTGTCAAGAATTATCCTAGTTTAAAGTTATAAAGGGTTTGACCATAAAACAAACCAAAAATAAAACTACTCTCTCAAAAAAATATTGTATTTCCAGAAATAAATAAGATATCATGACGAAATTTGAAGAGAAGATGTGAAAAAGATAATTAGGAAAAGTCACAAAAAATAAATAGCCTACGAATTATAAAAAAAAGTTACAAAGACAAAACTGGGAGGGGGGCTATTTTAGCCCCCCCCCAGTCCAGATAGGGTTAACGTTAGATTGATATCTTCCATATTTCTAGAAGAGTAGTAAATACTAGTACCGTCCTCGTACATTGTCACTTTGCCTTTCTTAAGCGAAAAAGGAAGGTCATTGATATAGATCAGAAATAGAAGAGGACCGAGGCAGGAGCCCTGTGGGACACCACATTTAATGTCTTCAGTTTTTGAAGAAACCCAATTGAATTTGCAATATTGCTTTCTGTCTGTTAAATAGGATGAGAACCAAGCAAATTCTAGATTATCAACACCATACTTAACGCAATTTTGCAAGTAAAATATCATGATCTACGGTATCAAATGCCTTTTTGAGATCAATAAATATATTTGCGGTGTATTTACCATCGTTCATGTTTACATACCAGTCATCTGTGTTATTAAGAAGGCAAGTGACAGTGGAATGAAGAGCTCTAAATCCAGACTGATTTAAAAACAGTTGTTTGTTTTTATCCAAGTAATCGTACAGTTGGTTATAAATAAGCTTCTCAAAGACCCTGGCTAAAACAGGGAGCACCGATATAGGTCGGTAGTTAGATCGGTCGTCAGGTTGACCGCTTTTGAAAATGGGAGCTACTCTAGCTATTTTCCAGCTATCTGGAAAACAGCCAGTAGCGATCGAAAGATGGAATATGTCACAAAGAGATTCCGAGATAACTGGAAGTGCGATCTTTAGAAAGTAGCTAGCAATGCCATCATTACCACTTCCCTTTGAGGTTTTCAATTTGCCAAATACTTTTCCTAACTGCAGCTTGTCAATAACATGAAACATAAACATTTGTTGCGGACTTGATCAGCGCTCAGTTACTTCTGCAATTCCAGAACTTGTTTGCACTAAAACCGCAACTTCACCTTCACCTGTATCTGTACCTTGCTGGCTTAGAGGCCTCAAGGGGCCCTGAAGAATGCCAAATCCCCATCGGATAAATGTAATAAGCGCCCCCCCCCCTACCCGCACATTTCGAATATCAGCTGACAGAGTGTATCATGCCCCTCCTTACGCATGGTAAAAGAAAAGGTTTTCCTTAACATTCATCGTAGTTAACATTGACAGAGCCATGAAAAATTGACGAAAGCCAATTGATCTAATGCTTCTCGGGCACTTTGCTTTGCCCTCAAAAATCTGGCGAGAAGGAGCTTAACCTAAGTGGTGCCCTTCAACAGGTTTTGGTCAGGGAGTGCAAGGCAAGCTTGAAAGAATATCCATACCTCACACAAAATTTTCGACAACGTTTACTCGACCTAATATAAGTTTTTCGAATAACTGTACATTGTTGTATACCTGTTCGTTATACCTATTTTCGGAGTAGAAATAATGCCCTTCGCTATGCGTCCTGGGACCCAATGTATATGCATAGATGCAGGACCATGAAGCAGCATGTGCCCGAAGATTTTAAAATAAACAGAGAATTGTCCTTTCATTGTTTTTAAGAAGTGGGGTTTTATCTAAAGGTTATGGCAAACGTTTCAAGCACCACACTTGTTTTTTTTTCTCTCCAAAAATCAAATTACGAGCCGAATCTGATAAAATGATGCATCATTTGACGTGTAAGATCGTAGGGATTCTTAGGAATATCAAAATAATTATGGACGACATTATGAAACCACATCTTTTCAAGCAAATTTACTGCTTAAAAGTTTATACAACTTCAAATGCTATTTTTACCCTTGCGATCGAGGTCGTAACAAAATCTAACTCCTATATAAACAGAACGTTCAGATCCAAAACTTTCAAATCTTGCCTCACATTTTTTTAAATCCCTCCTATCAGCCATGAAGCACCAAGATATAACAGGCCCTAAATGTGCAATATAGGTGATTTCATCGCGTTCGTAAATCGCCGTTGGTAACGATATTCTCGCAAAACGACAAACAATTTGAGAAATAAAAGCATGGTCTTTGGATATGTAGCCTAAGTTTTTATATGAATACCACTCAAGAATCTCAAAAACAGCATGCCAGTTTCAGCTGCTTTTACGAGTGTTTCGAGCGGCAAAGTCCCAAACTGTGCCCTGCTTTGAAATGCAGGCTGCTATATCAATCCATCCCTCAAACCCGATATCTTGCTGCTGCGTTCGAACATAAACTGTATGTTTTGAAATAATTGCTTGTCATTTCTCTGGCCTTGTAACGTTGTCTTACACTTTAAGTTCGGACCAGCGGAGATTTCAACATACTTAAACAAACTTTGCATGCCTGAAGCTTCCTCTGGTAGTGTCAAAAGTTTAGAGGCATCATATGAATTTGTTCAGGATACCAAATGGCTTTTTGGTACCTCTGTACCTAGTAGAGGGATTCACTGCTTAGAGAGAGGGACCATAATTAAAGTCACTTCTAAATAAAAATCCATGCCAAATAAGTCACAAGATAATCCGGATGAAGCAATTAAGGCTAAAAAGCAATTTGCACATTTAAACAAAGGAATCAACATACGCCGTGTGGTTTCAGCATTATAGGTCGATACTAGGACAGGGTAGGGTGGCGTAATTTTGGTCTACGGAGTAAAGTGGATCTGCTGAAGATCTTGCTAAAGACATCCTTCCTCGTCATGGCCATTTTGATCGCAATGTCTACATAATAGGCTGCCTTTTGACATAAAACATTCATCTTAGGGCGTATTCTTTTGGGCATCTTCTGAAAACGGTAGAATTGGTAGAAGATAAAATCCCATTCTTTTGGTACTCTTCTACCAGGTAACGTGAAGAGGGCTTAATGGAGATGGGGGGCTTAGTTCAAATTTTAACTCAGAGGAGAGGGGCTCATTAGAGAGGGGTGCTTAATAGCATGTGTCCCAGTATTGGGTCTGGAACATGGGCTAAGTGCTTAATAGAGAGTGGGGCTTAATAGAGCTTTTACGGTATAAACCGAAAAAGAAAAGGCCACGATATAAACGTCGCTCGTCGGATCCGCAGATGATTGCGATGATGGATAAGGAATAAATTGTAGGTAGTAACACCGCAACACGACGAAGAACAACAGCAAAGAATGAGTCGATTTAACGCGTATTTATTTGATTATATATGTTTTGCCAATATTTCGTCCTGCCATGCAGGACTTCTTCAGGGCTGTTATGCAGGACTTTCTCAGCCCTGAAGAAGTCCTGCATGGCAGGACGAAATATTGGCAAAACATATATAATCAAATCAGGCCCTAAAATAACAAATTTTTACAAGTGCACATTTTTGAAAGTTGGGTGTGGTCTGCACAAACATAGGTATCAAATGTTTTAGCCGATTTTTGCTCGTGGCCAATGGCTGGAAACCTTCAAAGCCTCATTTGCACGAACCAATCAGATGGTGAATAAGCAAGGAAGACAGAAGAAATGTGTGAAAAATTTTCTCAACTTTACCACCCTTCATAAAATGCAACCAGGACAAAAAACTGATGGAAATTTCCCGAATTTTTTCCCGAATCGAAGTTATGGCCTTTCCAAAACCGATGAGGCACTCAACCTTAAAAAATAGAAATTCTGCGTTAGAAACAATGCAATAACAATAGTGATTGCTTTAAGAACGATCCCAGAAGGGCAAATATTTACGTTTCCAATTGTTCTTGTTATTGTCCGTCCACTGCACTTTCTTTGGTTCAAGATTCAATGCCCTTCGATTTCTATGAGAACTGAATAATTTACTTACTCTGGAGTACCGAATAAACTGGGGGGGGTGAGAATAATCGGGGGGGTTGGAAATGGCTCAATATGACAGTAATCGGGGGGCTGGAATAATCGGGGGGGTCTTGGAGAAATAGAAAATAGTCGTTTTCTTAGGTAAACACGTCTCTTAGATACATTTATGTGAACAGTGATGTTACTAATACATTTACTTTTGAGTTCTGTTTCTGTTGAATCCACTTCTTGCGACTCTTTCTTGCGTTTATTCAGAAATTATGTTTACTATCATTTCATTTTTTCAAAAATTAATAAAAGGGGGGTTGGAATAAGAGCGGGGGGTTGGAAAATTTTCCAAAAATTAATAAGCGGGGGGGGGACGATTATTCGGTACTCGAGAGTAGGTTAGTTCACACATTTTAAGTCATATGGCAACACTCTTGAGAAATTTCTGTATTAGGGAGCTGGCTTAAAGTATGGAGCAGAGGGGGGCGGATGCGATTTGACGGGGTCACCAACGCTATTGGATGGCAAATGTTGGGCTAACAAACTTCTTCAAGTGATAAGCATGGGCCATGAAGCTATTTGTTTCAGAATTGGTTTCAATTTTTTGTCAATAAATATCTTAAATACTATCAGCGTATTTTTTTGCTGTTCACTTGATCATTGATGTTGTTCTGCATCTCTTTTCTATGACAGTGGCATCTGCATGTCCTCCCTGCCGCCTTATTAAAACGATAACGTTAACGTTATACCGGATCCCACCAATATGGTACTGAGAGCATGATGCATGGGAAGAAAATTGTATCCTAAAGAGCAGAAAAATCGTCTATAAGAAGCTTCTAAGCCACAGAGTTCATGTCGAAACCATGGGGCCACCAAATAATTTTTGCAGATGTTTAAGGGCTACCTAAACAGTTTCTGCTTCTTGTATTGGACTACGTGATTTGATAGCAAATTTTGAAATCCCTTCCGCCACACTCTGTTCCATTCTTTGTGACAGCTCCCTTATGCTACTCTTTGCATTAATGGCATAAGTTTTCCTGGTTCGAAATTAGTATTGAAATTGAAAGGAGGTTTCATCAAGAGGTTATATCACCTTACTTGAAGTGGCATAAACAAGACTTGGCAAGCCTCGGCCGATTTTGCTTATCGGAAAACGCTATATCTCCAGCAAACCGTGAGGTAGTCAAACCGGTATCCAAGCCTGGATACCCAAACATCTGGTGAGAAAACATCTTCAAAAAAATTCAGGAAATTTCCTGCAGTTTTTGTCCTGGTTGCGTTTTATGAGGGTAGGTAAAGTTGAGAAAAATTTTCATATATTTCTTCTCCTTTCCTCGCTTATTTGTCATCTAATTGGTCCGTGAAAATGAGGCTTTGAAGGTTACAATTTTGCAAGTCAGCCTGATTAGGTTCTTATATGTTGAGTATTTAGTGGAAAATTAGGCTGTTCAGGTTCTTAAATTGGTTCGTATTTCATTCAGATCTTTCAGGTATTTCTTTTGTTCAGTTTGAAACTTTCAGCTCATTGTTTACTGTCAGTTCAGAGGCACCTGAGTTCATGAGGTTTTATTCACAACAGCAATGCGTGAAGAATCAGAAATTTTGCAGAATACAACGAGAAGCTCTCAAAGCATCTTTTTATTTCTTTGCAAGATGCACAAATGGCAGTATCAAGTCCGTATAGGTTCAATGGCCAAACAACTGGAGTTTTGATCTAACTTGATGAACTCTTCGAATAACAACCTGTTTCAAATTTCAGGCTGAATGGGTTCTTATATATTGGGGAGTCTAATTTCAGAATTTTAGCCTGTAGGTTCTTAATCACTAGGTTCTTATACGCGGGTTTTTACTCTATACATACAGCATATACAACTAACCTTACCATAACGACAAAATGTACTTAGCACTGAGACTGAACGAGCGGCTAAAACAAGGATTGTGTTTACTTCTCCTCAGTTACAGGGCTTTGCAAATGTGCCACTTTATTTTCAACCATGTTAAGCACAGCTGGGTGGATCCAGGACTAGTTTGTATTCTTTAGGAAAGTACTACTCTTTCTTTCAATTTTATGATTTAAACGCTATTTTCTATTATCACATTATCAGTGAATGTCCACAACTTTTGCTTTTTTTCAAATTCCAAATTGCAGAGCCACAGTTTTAATTTACAAAACCACAAAATGAGTCAGAACCACACTTATTTTAGGCCTTGAATCAAATAAATACGCGTTAGATCGACTCATTCTTTGCTGTTGTTCTTCGTTGTGTTGCGGTGTTACTACCCACAATTTTTACGGTTTGCTTCTATCGGCCCTCAATATATGTAATGCTCTTCAGCGACTTAGTTGGAAAACGGATTTTATCTATGGAATCATGTCCAAAGCATTAGCGGAATTCGTCGTTTCATTGAAATTGTTTCAAACTGGAAGGCTAGATTGCATTTTTTTTCGCAACAGCAGTAAGACATGTTTTTCTGCGGAGGCGCATTCAAAGAACTGCGTTGCAGAAACCTCTCTTCGGCATTTATTCATGATACGAGAACGAGGCTAGCTCAAAATATTTTGTTTTTGCTGAGCTGACCCTGAAGCAGAAGCTGTGGTCCAGAAAGTTCCAAAGAAACAGAGACCGAACGAGTGCAGTGGCGATGATAGAATTCATGAAAAGTCAAAATACAAGTGAGTATCTACATGAAAGGTTGTATGAAAACATTTGTTTGAATATATATTGTTTTCTTGATCACATTTTCCGGATAATGAGGATGGTGATAACAGAGCAACAAAAGATCAGGGTGGTGATGAGCCAGTAAACAGTTCCCACTGTAAAAACTTCGTAGCACCATGAGTACTTCACAGATTTGAATCATTTAAAACTCAGTTAAAAGCCACAATATCGAAGTTGCTTCTGTGATTTTTCTTGCTGTTTTACCAGCACTCTGGAAATATCGGTAAATGTAACTTGATATGTCATTAAACATTTCATGGTTGCAAAATGACTGAGAAAGGCCTAAAACATCGATCAGATTGTAAGGACTCTCCTCACAGGACAATACGAATTGGCCGTTTCAGTTTTTTCGAGAGATGCAAGACATCAATTATCAAACAACTAAAAATTTTCAGTCTCTTAGCAATAAAAGAAAAGTGGACATCTCTCACTCATGAGTGAAGAACTGCTTTTCCTCAACATCCTTAACATGTGACAACATGTGATGCTCCTCAGGGAACACTTCTGGGCCTCTTACTATTCCTTATCTCTATAAATGACTTAGCTAACTCTTCTTAGTTATTATCTTTCTTCTTATTTGCTGATGACACCAATATTTATTTTGAATCTGATGATTTCACAAGATTGACCAAAAAAGTCATAAGGAGCTAAGGAATAAAGTCAAATCCTGGTTGGATTGCAAATACTAAATATTGACAAAACAGATTTTTACACCGATTTAAAGATTTGGAACTTATGCTCTCAAAAAGCTGAGTTTCCACCAGTGAGTGACCCAATACTGCATACTCTACTGCAGTTGTCCGTTCACCCAAATGTCACTACAGTTGGGTGACATGGTATTGATCAAGTCTTTAAGTTAATGAACACTCAGTTGGTTTTCATTGTTTCAAGAAATATTGAGGGTACTTTCAAGATGAGCTCTCATATTGTAAAATATCAGAAATTTGAAAAAATTGATGAAGAAGCCTAATATTTTGCATAAGGTCTGCCAACCACTGATGTCTTGTTTTGATATCCTTGCTCTTTGATAAGTACAGTATTCTTGTTCCTAGACCCTACAACCATCTTAATATACCATTCAAGGTCACTGCAAGCCTTTTTAGAAAAGACATCCTTGTAGATGAATTTACATGGGGCAAAGGATGAAAATGCTTGTGTGTTTAGTTGTATAAAAGTACGCTATATTTGGGAAAGGTCAAACAGTTAGGCTGTCCGGTTTCCTTTTTTCATGTTTGATAAATTAAGCTTAATTGAAATCGTTAAAGAGTGTGCAAAGTTACTATCAGATTAAAGAGAGTTTGAGATTCCAGGCTCTTGAAACAAAGACAAGCAACTCTTTTATGGTTTATGGAAACTTTAAGCAAACTGGTAGTGGACCTACTCCACAGATGCCTGCGGAAAGATTTTTGTTAAAGTCAGATTCATAATCAGAGGTGGACTGATCATTGATGATCTTAGTTTAACAAGGAATGCCAACAAAGAAGATGGAAAATAGACAAGGGTCCATGAAGAAACTTTTCTGTTGAATATTGCAAAATGTCAACTCCATTTGCTAACTTGCATTTTGTTTGCTTTGCCAGTGAGTACACCTAACTGTACAGTCCCCTTTCGTAAGATCTCAAAGCCCTTGTAGTCAAACTCTTTGGAACATTAAACAGTAAAATGAAGGAACAATTTTGAATTCTGTTGCAAAGGTATTTTTTGGGGAATTCTTTGTGATTGAAATTTTACAAAATTTGGAAAGTTTCTGATTTGCGCAATGGGAGGTAACACCTTTTGGGAGTTTGGTATACATGTACGTGCCTGGGTTATGAGTCAATTTGTGATATTTTGCCCTTGGTTCTGGGGTTGTATTTTAAAATTTTGCCCTTGTTATGGGAACTTTTTCTCAAAATATTGCCCTGGTTATTGGTCCTAGTTCTGAATTCTCAAAGGCAAATATGTCAGACCCTCCATAAGAGTTGCCCCCTTGATTTGCTTGTGCCGCATTTTGCATGCCTTGAACAATTTAGGTGGGTGTGGAGGCATGCAAGTGTGATTGCACATGTCATACTGGAAAGACTGAAACTTAGTAGGCCCATGCTTTCAACATATTTCAAATCATACTTTTTCAGCTGGTGCCTGTCTTTAGGTCTATGTCATAACGGGACTTACATTATAGAAAACTTATAAATATAAAGAAATTTAAATTGAACTGTGAAGGAGCTTCAACAAGATGCATTTTATGTGTTAATGTATGTGATGTTAGAAGTTGAGGAGGAGAGAAGGTCTGACAGTTTGTGGCCTCAAGCCTCAATAGAAACAAAGGGTCTTTGTTAGATGGAGGCTGACAGGTGTAATTTACAGAATCCGGAACTATGGAATTTGGGAATCTGGAACTGTGGAACTATGGAATTATGGAATTCGAAACTGCGGAATTACGGAACTGCATCATAGGTATAAATTACGGAACACAAATTCCTGGAACATCATTAAGTGAAATTGCATAGGCCAAGCTCCAAAATTTTTAACTTGTTCTCAATTGTTTTGTAATTTTTCTGTGTTATCCTGCGAGAAACTATACTTTTGTGATTAAACTGAAATCATGCTGAAATGCTGATGAATCCTCAATAACATGGAAGTAGAATTAGTGAAAATCAATATTGCATCTTAATTTCTATGTTTTCTGTTAATGAAGGAGTTTTATCACGCATTGGAAACTGCATTGTGTGTGTTGTAGAATTGCGGTATCTGGACTACCAATGCAGAGCTAAAACCAGCTGAACGAGTGCAATAGTTATAGATATAATCAGAAGCAAAGCTTGTTAAGATAAATGAAAATAAGCAAATCAACAACAATTATGTTTTGGTATTCATACTTTGGATGGTAATACACTTTCTGTTCAAAACCACCTTCCAACTTGTTATCAAAATTGTGTAAGTACCGTAAAAGCTCTATTAAGCTCCCAGGGGGCTTATTTATTTTTGAGCCTTCCAGAGAGAGGCTTAATTGAGAGGGAGTTTATTAGAGAGGGAGTCTTATCCACAAAATCAAGTGACAAGGATATATGTGGTTGCTTAGTTATGTTATAGTCCATCAGCCAAGTTATGTTAAATTATTTTATGATATTTTCTGAGAAGCAAATAGTCTTGTTTGAGTCCAGGTGTCCGAAAATGATGCATTGGCATTTACAAAAATCACCAAAGTTCATCAGCAAAACATCAGCTTTGAACACCTGGCATTCCTTCTATCGAAAGACTGGCTCAACCATCTGCTGAACAGGAACTAGAAAATTCGAACAATGACTTAGTTTGTCAAAGACTTTCAACAAGAATTTGAATCAAAATCCTTGTAACAAAACATAGAAAGTTTGAAGATATATGGCGTGACATATGGTTTAAATCCCCCCCCTAATTTATGCCTCAAAACATATAAACATAGATCTTTGGTCCATAACCTATATAGAGAATTCGTGTTCCGCAATTTATGCCTATGATGCAGTTCCGTAATTCCGCAGTTCCGAATTCCGTGATTCCATAGTTCCGCAGTTCCGGATTCCCAAATTCCGTAGTTCCGGATTCCGTAAATTACACCCGTTGGATGGAGGCCTCTAAAGCACGTCAAAGCTGTGATCAATAAAGTTATTTTTCGTGAAGGTCATGTTGAGGTTTTGCTCTAAGCACTAGGATAAAAAAAGTGAAGAAAGCCTGACTGCGTTCTCAGCTTCCCTTGTCATAGCATTCAAGTGTTGGCCCTACCTTGGATTGGGTCAACCTGTCCAAGGATATTCAAATGGTATTCATAATATGCATTAGCTAAACAATCGAGGACTCTTCTTGCACACCCAAGATCTCTGCAAAAATTGTCCATTTTCCAAACTTACCGTTACTTCCAAATGAAGTTATTGATGTTTCTCTTAACATAGCCTGTTTACAGATTTTAGTTTCGTGAAGGTCTCTGTATACAGGATTCATGTTCCTTTGGAATTATTTGAAGTTTTTTGTTTATTGATTTCATTAGGATCTCGTAAGTGAATAGCATATGATCATTGTTCTTTCTTGGAAGGGAGCTCTGAAACAGTCCGCACTTGTGCCCATTTTGAGCAGATGAGTAGATAAAAACGCCCGGCATCTGAGAAAATTCTGCTCTCTGAATATCAAAGCAATGATGTTGAAAACTGTTTTATTTAATCCCCGATATGTCAAATTAGGTTCGGTAATTTACCCGGCTTTAATCGGTCATTCCGTCCCATCGAGATGGGAGATTGCCTGCAGAAAGCTCCTTTCGACAACCTGCAAAAACGAGTGAAAACACCAAGCAAGATTTCCCTTTGTTCTCTGTCCTAGCAATGATAACTCTTGGACCCTCATGGGAGAAGGGAATCCCCCTGAATGAGTTATTCACACTAGGGAAAGATTTTCAACTCTTCAAAGGGAAAGGACGTGCTAAATCGTGCTGAAAATCATTGCTGTGAGGTATACACAAAATGGATTCTTGCTTGTAATTTTACCATGTTTTTAAGGTTTCTCAAAGGGATTCATTGTAGAAGATTGCTTACAGAATCTGAACGGAGTGACTGATTTTAAGCCAGATCTTCACTACGCGGGAAAATCTCGAGGCGGAAAAATTTCCGGCAATCTAATTGGCTGTCAAATTGCAGCTGCGGAAAAATGTCAATCCGCAAATAGTAGGAATATGTCCTACTTTTTGCGGCTCGACATTTTGCACCTATCGTGGAGATCCGGCTTTAGTCAGGAAAATTTCTAAAAATAATTGAACATGTTAGCTATTCAATCAGGTATTGCAAAATATCATTGCTCATATGCTTAAGGAGCAGTAGCCTTTCAAACTTTGGGCCTTTTTTTTACTCACCTGGTAATAGAATATAAAACAGTGTATGATAACAATGCAAAATCTAATTTCATCTTACCATTTGCAAAGCCATATCATTGTAAAAAGCGATTGATCTTGTTTGCTTTTATTTTGTTGTAATTTTGTTCAGCAATGTTTGTTGTTGGTTAGTTTAACGTAATTATGTTTTAGAGCAGTTTCTGAATTGTTTGTAAAATGCTTGGATTTGGCATTAAACCAGTTTGCAACAGTTTGTCTGAAGCTTCAAAACTTGCAAGGTTCCGCATACAGTAAAAACCCGCACATAAGAACCTAAGATTTTTAACTCAGCCTGTTTAGCTTCTTATTCTATGAGATAAATCCCACAATCAGGGTGTAGGTTCTTAACATAGGGTCCAAAAAATGCAAGAAAACAAAGGATAGTTGAAGGTTTAGATGCTGCCAATATTACAAGCAACGCAAAGCTCTGTGTTAAAAGACATAGTCCTTTCTCATCTCCTGACCCATCCACAGTCATTAGTAAACCAGTTTTTTCTAAAAGTTTGGTGAAGAATTCCTTGTCTTCCCTTAGGTCCCGACATGCTTCACTAGTCCATTTTGTCATCAACACTCTTCTCACCATAGCTGAATTTATTTCCTAGTGAATGAAAGAATGAATTTTATACCCTTTATTAAGAACCTGGTTAAAATATCAGGCTAAAATGGTTCTTATTTATTGGGTACAAAATTCATCATTTCAGGCTGTAGGCTCTTAATAAATGAAGGTTCTTATGTGCGGGTTTTTACTGTACTAGGTGCAAACTTTCAAACTCAGAGAAGAATGGGTCACTGTATCTTACTCAATGCAAACTGATCACAAAGTTTAGGCAAATTGTATTTTTACTTAAAGAAGCACTGGGTGTCCTGAAAGCACTTGGCAACAGTTGTGCCATTATAAAATACAGTGTCTTGTCACATTTATCTAGTGCTTCACACAATGTTTTGAATTTGAGTGATGATAATTTACATCAGATATTTATTTGCTTCTTTGCTTTGTTCACAGCTTCAGATAACTAAAAATGGATGTTTCCATGGTATTGAACTTACAAGAAGACCTGCATTTGAATGAACAGGTAATCTGATCTAATTTACCGTAGGCAAGTAATGATACAGAGCTTTATTTTGGTTCACAGTTCTTTCCAGTTAACTTTTCGTCTCTTGGTACATTTCTCAGGTCATCATAGGTATCTCATCGACATCAAGCTTCAAATGTTACATCAGCCTTTTCTCAATCATTTCTCTTCATGGTCTGACTGAATTTCCAGTATTTTCAAAGAAATGTCACACATTGAGAGCATATTTTTATATGGTAGCTAAAAAGTCATCATGTTGTTGCTGTGTGCTTTTTGATGCAATCTTCGTGATCTTATGTAAAATTTTTTATGTGTAAATAGATTCAACCTTTGCCTAATTTAGTGACACTGCTGCCTCTTTTCTAGGCTGAAAAGGCAGCAAATGTTACGTCAAAAGCTGTCATAAAGTATACAGAGCCAACATTGCCTGTGCCATATAGAAAACTTAAACAGGTATGCAAAAATCTTTGAGTGCTTTATCATGCGTTGTATAAAGAAAATATAAAGCCCCAGGTCTTAAAAGTACAGACCGAGCTTGAGAGGTATCTAATACATATTTCTTAATTTCGCACATATTTGATGTTGTTCTTCGTCGCATTGCGGTGTTTCTGCTCTCAAAGGTATGAATTTTATTACATGATAGCTTATGACTCTTATCACTTTGTTGAACACATTCTGTTAATATCATGTCGTTTGAGTTTGTTGCAAATCTCGTGAGCCTAAAGCAGTAGCTGTGGCAACAAAATCACGTCCTTGCATCGGGAAACCTTCGGGAAATGCGTGATTAACTAGTAGGAGTGGTGGCATTCTGTATTGCCTCGTTTTTGAAAGTTCAGTCAGGTAATATTGAATTTCGTTACCCGGTAATGTCCTGTAGTGTAATTGGTAATTGGTTGTGATAAAGCATTTGAAACTGACGTCGGAACAATCATTTTTCTCAGGATGGACTTCTGCCAAATTCAGATAGTCTCAAGTGACGCATCGTCAATAACAAAATGCTTTGAGAAAACAACAAAATGAGCATTTTTTTCTGAAAGGGGTTACAGTAACCTTACTGTTTCAATGCATCAATATCAAGGAACAATGTTCAAGGTAACTATAAAGAATCGGTTGAGGAAGTATTGCAAATTGATTTAAGGTGATAGTCTGATAAAAGATGCCTGATCAAATTTGCTACCCTTTTTGGATAGTTGGGTTGGTCTAATTTCATATTCCCAGGTAAATTTTCGTTTAGGAGGTCTCAGTGAAACTGAGTGGAATTATTTACATGCACTAAAAATGCACACAAAATTTAGATACCACTCATGCGTTTAAACAAAATTTTAAACTTTATCTTTTTGCTGAATCAAAGAAAAAGCTGATTTTCAGCCAGAGCTTGATATATTTGTCATGGCTTTAAACTTACGAGCACTGTTGCCTTTTTTGGCGGGGTAAAACTTTACAAAGTTCTTAGATATTGATTAAGTGAAGCACAAAAAGTTATTAAATCTAAACTTGGCAGTAAAAGTGTTCAAAACATTTAGATATTGTTAATTTGAAGTGCAAAGATTTTCAAGCGTTGTCTTTGTAGATAAAACTAGCTTTTCAGCTGTTGCTTAAAGTGAATGAACCGAGATTGGAGGTACTCTAAAGACAAGGAAAAATAAACTGCTGCCTACGTTATTGCTTCTGTAGCTAAATGATAGTCACGCACGTATTGAAATCGCCAAATACTAGGCTTGTAATGGAATACCACCAGACTCCTTCCGCATGGGGCTTTTATCCCTGTTGATTGTCTTAAAAAGCTTTGAACTTGCAAGCTTTGTGGCCGTCACAGGAGAAGAAGAATTCTACAAAATATGAAGAGCGAAGATCTTCAAACTTTATTTTAAAGCAGAGTTGAGCGAAATTTACAGATGAAAGTATTCAAACTTGCACGACCCTCGATCTCTTTCTAACATATTTAAAATTGCAAGTTCTGTAGCAAGTCGGTGAGTTGTCTTCCTTTTTCTCTTGTAGCGCCCTATCGTTTCCTTTTCTTTTATGACGTTTATCATTTTTCTTCTTTCTTCTTCTCTCCGCCTCCCTAAAACCCACTTCTAAGTCATCGCAAGGTTTATTTGACGATTTATTGCTAAGATGGAAGCATGTTTATCCATATTTGTCTGTACGGTATCTAATGAGTATTTATCGGTACGTTCTTGATAATCTAATAGCCGTCACATTAAAGAAGGATCGTTTTTCTGATTTAAAGACTTATTCTGTGCAGGATACCAATCTGAACTCTGCTCCTGAAAACTGGCTCAAAAGTAATCTCGCTGGAAGGTTCTATGATGGCAGTATAAAGAAAAGAAAACCTATCGATCTTTCAAGGTATTTGTGTTATTGGAATTTTCCCCTTGCTGTATATACTGTATTACCGTAGTACTATTTTACTGCATTACCATCTATCTTTATATATGTCTTTATAAAAATGGCAACGTATTAAGATGGTAAGCTTTGAAAATGCAATTTTCGATTTTTTTGAAACCAATTTCGTCCAAAGTTAAGGCCCAATGGTCTAAACTTCTCACATTACCAGGTGTAAAAAAATAAATTATGTGTGCGCTTAATACCTGCACTGTAAAGGCAAGGGAAAATTCTTATCTCTGGATAAGACGTCTTTTTATGGCTTCGGAAAGTCAATGTTTTTGGTAATCCAATTTTATGTTTCTTTAAATATGGGATGATCTAACACATCATTCTGATGCGAACTAATCTTTTAATGGCTAGTACACAGCTAAAATCACTTACGTAGTACGAGAAAGCAGTTTATCAATAAGCCCGTGTACTGGGTGACCCAAAAAAGAGTGGCCCGACGCGATCTGTTATAGAAAAACAACTAAGAGGCCAATTGAGATGCTTCAAACGTAGTTCTGTCGCTCAAAGACTACGCTACATTATAAGTATTTTTCGCAATTTTTTTAAGCACTGTAAATCTCCAGAATTAAGGATTTCGAGGAAAATGGCAAGCTTGAAATCCTGAAAAGGTCGCCAAAAACAGGTGATTGATTTAAGCCCCTTCAGATCTTGAAAACAATGAGGAGCGTGATCAACCGTAGTCTGGGAACAGGCGACAAGTTTCCAGGGGAAAGTTCCAGTCTCTAGGTCCGAAGCATTTGGAATTAATGTGCTCTGGAAACTCATGGACTTTTGAAGGAATTAAATTTTCCTTGCAAATTGAAATCTTCAAGAATTCGTTACAGAAAAAGCAGGAGTATCCTTGTCCTTTGGGACAAGAATATTTTAGGTATCTAGGGACAATAGATTTGCTCTGAAAACTTTCGAATGACCTGCCTATTCCCAGCTTGAAGTAAAACATGTTCCTCATTGTTTTGAAGATCTGACATGGCTGTAAATCGATCCCCTGTTTTTGACATTTTTTTCCAGGATTTCAAGCTTGCCATTTTTCTTGAAATCCTCAATTCTGGAAATTTACCGTGCTTAAAAACCTTTGCGAAAAATACTCAAAATGTAGCGTTGTCTTTGAGTGACAGAACTACGTTTGAAGCATCTCAATTGGCCTCTTAGTTGTTTTTCTATAACAGATCGCACCGGGTTACTTTTTTTCTGTCAGCCGGTATAAGAAATGCACATATAAGAAACTGTGACCTGCCCTCCTGGAGAATAGTTTCCCCTTGATGATTAACTATATATTTTGTCCCAAAAATTGTTCGACATTTGGTTAAATATTAAACAGTAGCGCCAACAAGAACGGGCTAATGCAAGATAACCCTTTCCTTAAGATTCTGAAACGATTCGAGGGACAAGAATATTGCAGATGGGTTGAAAATTCACTGAGTTGCAAACTGCCAAGGATGAAAAACAAGTGACAGCTGAAACTAGAGATCCCCAGATCACTTTACTTTTAATGCGAAAAGCGTTAAGATAAAAGTAAAAGAGGTTTATCCGTCGTCATACCTCTCGTCTCTCGCTAATTTCAGAGCAAACCAAAATGATCATGAGAAGTAACTTAATTTGTAAAATCATTGTCAGAAGTTGGTTGAGACTGCATGTATAAAAAACGCTGTAAAACATCATCGATGAGAGCCAGAATCGTTTCCTGCTATCGAAAATCTTCTCAAATCCTATTTGGCTGAGAAATAATAAAAAAGCGATATACCATGCGATTTTTAACACAAATACCATTTAGAGGCATCTTGTTTCAGCTTCCCCAGAAATTTATACTTTGAAAGCTTCCAGATCCGTGAATACAGCCTGCATGCAGACTTTGCAGATACAGAGATAGGTGAAGTCTGTCCAGTTACGCCTGATTCACCGTTTTATTTATGAAAAACTCCGCTTGTGTGGCCTCCCCCGGCTCTTATTATGTCCCATGGCCAATCAAAATATGTTTCACATTTTTCAAAAGTATTGTTCAGCAGAACGCATTGTTCCAGATGGCCCATCTGAAAAATTCATTGCTCCTGCATCCTCAAAGCACTGCTCCTTTACCCGCACATACATGCGAGACTGGCTCTGCTGACTCTTCAAAACAGTAAATTGTACGTCATTGCGCATTCTTTACTTATTTATGTAAAGTCTGCACGTAGGCTACGTGAATACTGTTCTGCTTTGCAAGATTCTTGGTCGTTTAATGAAATATCATGGGAATCAAACTGTCTTATTATACAATCCGCCCATTATATCATTATTTGTCAAAATTTTATCAGAAGTTGAGAATTTTTTTGGACACCATGTAGACAGTCAGTTTTTTCAACTTCTTGTCAATGGTTAAAGATTGGAAATCATGTTCATTGCACGGTCAAAATTGATTTCCGTATTTGAATCTTTAAAAATTTAAGCGCTATCTCATTATTATTTACATATTTAGACCTTCCATCCTTTAGACCTTTGCAATAGTCATCACTCTCCACGGCGCTAGAGAATACTACCGGGTGTCCCAAAAAAAGCGCAACAGATTTAAAAATCCTAACACAAGCTGATTCAAATCAAAAATTTAATAATTATTTTTCTCGAAATTTACAATAATTATATTAAATTTTGAGATATCTTTCAGAATTTTAGGTGACCTGGCTGCAGACTTATATATTAACAAACTCAAAATTTACTGTCATGGCAGCACCAGACCTCCAACAAATAGTGCAAAGACTAAAACAAAATTACAAGCTTGGCATTACCTGCAACGTTAAAGGATTACAGACAAGCACATAATATGATCAAGAAACTGTGACAAAAGAGCTCCATTAATGATTGATGAGTTATTTAGTTTCAAGGGAGCTCTCAGTGTTCATTTCCAGTTGAAAGCATAGCTATAAGAATGGCCTAGTCATACTAGAAAAAGAAACTTGGTCATGACTGAAGTCTTCATACAAGTATCTGTTCAATGTTCAACCAACTTTTGTGTTTGAGCACTTGTTAGCAATCTTCGGTAATTGCTAAGACTGTCATTTTTTAAAATTTGTCAATTTAATCACCTTATTACTAATGCAGTAGGTCTGGTTTTGACCTGGACGCAATTTTGAACTTTGCTGACTTTTAACTTTACAACCAAGTCACCAAAAGTACTGCTGGAAAATATATCAAAATTTATTTTAATAATTGCAAATTTCAATTAAAATAGTTGTTTGCTAACAAGCATGAAACAGCTTCCATTAGAATTATTCAAATCTGTTGCGTTTTTTCTGGGACACCCGGTACTTGACATTACTGGAAAGTATCCTATACAAAACAGGAAGTTTTGTTATTGGACTTAAAAGAATCTGGCCTTCTTCTCGTGAACAAATGCTCTCTCTTATGAGAAACTATACAGCGTGATTGATAATTTGATGCCTGGTATCTCATCCTGGTATCTCCTCTTGCTCTTTTCTTTTCGCTTCTCCAAAATCCGCTGTTTGCTCAGCAATGAAATCGAAGAAACCATTCGACTTCCCGCAATCTCACCTGGAAGAATTTAAGAGAGAAGATGCAGAATGTGTAGCGAAGTGCTGGTATAGTGTATCCCTTAATGGCAGCCTTTTGAGTTTGAACATGTTTTGATATCCAGTTTTGAACTCCATGTTCATCTCAGTCATTTCAATTTTTGCAAGATCGTAAAATCCGCGTCCTTCTGCAACTTGCTCTGATTGCTTTCAATCAATTCGTTCAAATATGACCTTGAGCCATTTAAAGTCCTTTTTAAATACAGGAGGGTTTGGAAGTTGACCACTGTAAAATTCAAGGACTTTGAAGTATTTAGATTTGTTACTGTCATCATGCTTTATTTCAGAAAAGTTTGTTTCTACTGTATGAAGAATTGTGTTATTAATTGAAAAATCTGCAAGTCTAGATTCAAGGAAATACTGATGTCCGATAGGATGTGTTGCTTGAGCCACTTTTTACATCCTTTCATTTCCCTTGAAGCTTTAATTATCTAGACAACAAAATAGCAATTTTCTTCCTCAATGTTTACCTGTAATTCTTTGTCATTCAGAAGATTGATCTGCCGTTTTCTTTAACCAGCTTCACTATGGCAAGAAATTATCTTGACTGCGTTGGAGAAGTCGATGTTATTTCTGATGCTGAGGTATATTATTTCTCGTTGCCTGAAAGTTTAGTTGTCAATGTTTTCCTATCATTTCGAATTGAAAATGCCTTGTCAAACATAGCTTACGTTTAATCGTTTTATTTTCACTTTCACGATACCTAAAGTAGACATCAAAGAACATTCGTAGATAGCCAAAGGTAGGTTTTAGGATATAACACCCTGTTAATTTAGAATAATCTCCTTTACGTACTTCATTTGCAGCACACTAAATCAGCTGTACCATGGTGGGTAAACGCATTTCAATCAGGGGTCGTAGGGCTCGCTGTTCCTTGTCTAATGTCAAGCCCTTTTTAGATGAATTTTTCGGCTTTTGACCGTAAACATGATGGTTTTACGGACCACTCCTTTCTCACCAGCTTGCAGATTTCTTCATGGAATATGATTAAGATACGCTTGCAAAGATATCTAATTCGATATGATTTTTGGAAGAATTCACAAGCCTTCATTTTTTACCAGCAGATTTAACGTAGTGGTATCAGCGCTCAATTTTGGTTTCGCAAAAGTGATAGGAAGGCAGTAACTTGCTACTTAGAGCCATGAGGTCACCCACACAAGGTGTCGAATGATGTTATGACAGTTTTAGCTGACTGATAGGTGGTTGTAGACTTTTTTAGAAATGTTGGCTGTTTTTTTGATACCCCTTGTGACCCCCACTTTCAACAGGATTATGCTGATAGGCAATGTATTTCTAAAAGAAAAAGTGCTCATCTCTTCAAGAGATAAGCACTTTTCAAGAGATAAGTTATTGTTGATACCAGAAACATTTCCATGTTATGTTTCGAAATGTTCCATTTTTTTTACTAAATTTGGTCGTATGACAGGTGCTAGAAGGTTTTTTGGATTCAAGCACTAGAAATTGCTTTACATCAGTCGAACTAGACTTGAAAATGAAGTTACTTTTCTGCATACACTACTCACACCTCTACTTCTTCTACTTGAATAACTGACTTCTTCATAAAGCAGGTTATGTCAATTCAAAGTAAGGAGGGAGGAAAATTTATAAAAACTTAAACTTACAGCACTGTAATACACCATTCAATTAAGCAACCTCGTTTTGGAAATTTGTTCAAATTTCTTCCCATTATTCCTATGAAAATTTTGAGCCCAGGTTCGGATTTAGCACCCAAACTTCAGTCTGGTTGCGTATTCTTTAAACTGCTGGCAATTGCGATTTTTATCTTATAACAATTTAAATCTCAAAGATTTGTAATGGATTTGACCCTGAAAAGTCGTGCAGGGTGAAACTTTACACCCTGAGTCATTTTCACTGTCAAATCGCTTATAGATTTTCAAACATTACATCGCTATAAAATCTACATTACGACCGCTAGAAAGATGAAAACCAATGGTTCAACTGAAGTTTAGGTGTCAAATCCGAATTTGGCCGATAAAATTTCATATTAAGGAATTTTGAATGATTTCCAAAAATGAGACTGTTAATTTAAGTGGTGTATTCTAATCTTTATTTCAGAACATCAGACGCCTCTTGAAGACTCCTTACAGGTTAGAATACTTATGATCTTGTGACTATCATCATCATCATAAAATCATTAGTTTGTCAATAATCTACTCTTATGAATATGGCTCCATGCTTTTTTAACAAATAGCCATTCCCTGAAAAAATCTGCCATCTTTCAGTCCTCAAAAAGATACAAAAACCTTGACCAAGATGCTAATAACCGCACTCCTCATATCATTGCGTCTTTGAAGTATGTTAATGTGACCACATTACTGAGTTTTAAAGAGTGTTAGGCCTCGTTCACACTGCTCCGCGTTTGTGCAATAACGGAGAGAAAAACTTGTGTTTTTGTGAAAGTGTTCACACCGACCCGCAGGAAAACGCAGCAAAAACGGAGGTTTTTGAAAACGCTATTGAAAGTGGATATACACACGAAAACGGAGTTTTTTGAACAAGCCCTGAAGCAATGTGAACGGACAAAGCGAATTTTTGCAAAAAGGTTCCATCATTCAACATTGAACGTCACCAAACTGGAGCAATGTGAACGCACAAATACGGATATCTGGATCCGTATTTGTTATCAGACGTATCAATGTGAACGGACAAAAACGGATGTTTTTCCTTGGTTTTGCACAAAAACGGGGTAATGTGAACGGCTAGCCTCCATGCAACAAACATGGATCATAACTAATACGGAGCAATCTGAAGGGAGCCTTGGTATGATTGTCCCTTGAGGGAGGTGTTTCCATCGCGTGATATTAGGATTCCGAATGATTTTATTCATCTCTTTGACGCTTCTTGGAAGCTAATGAGTTTTTTGAAAATTATCCTGAATTCAACAGGGAATATGGTGATGCATCAGAAATATCACAATTACAAAGTTCAAAAGCCTTTATTACCCACATTATGTGGGCAAGGTGCATTATAAGACCGTTTAAAAATCAAATTTGGCCCAGGTAGAAAGCATTGATCCTCACTGCAGTTGTAAAGCTGATAATGATTTGGCCTTAAGATTGGCTTTTTTGGTTCAGTTTCTCAAGGTTGAGTCCGTATTTTCTACGTATGTTGGAATCGACTAGGAAAATGCATCGTCTCTGTAAAAGCCCTATGCGACAATGGCTCTACAATGTCGTGACTTTTACTTCCACTTCTGCAGTCACCCCACTACTGTTGAAATTTTCCACTATTTTTTTGAATGTCGATACTGCTCTATGCTGCTCCTAGTCATTGTTAGAATGATTGCAACTTTGTCACCTATGCTACCTAAATGTATTAGCAGATATTGATTGAGAAATGTTTAGCTAAACTATATTTTTCAAAATCAATTTATTAGTGATGGAAGCTTGAGCATGGTGGTACACAGAATTCGCAACACATTGCTGATTAATGATTTTGATGTGCCAAAGATAATGTCAGCTGCCTCTCAGGTAAGCTAACAAGATTTATCAAAATCAAAATGTCATACTTGGCAGTGGACTTCAAACAAGAGGCAGGTGTAAATACTGTACGTCAATCCATCGAAATGTCAAGCAAAGAAAACCCACGCACTCAGTGTCTCCTTACCTCGTACACGTTTAGCCTTCATATAGACCCATTAATCCAAACAAAGAATGGGTCTTTGTAACGAGGAGCAAAAGCTTTCTGCGACAGTTTCTAGATCTCTGGAAACTTAATTGATGCAGGCTTTGTTAGATGTGTTTCACAAATTTTGCAAGAACGTGATTGGAATGATTGATTAGGCATCCGTAGCAAGCTTTTGCTCTTTTTTTGGGGCTCCGTTGTTTTATTGGAATAAATTGATCTATGCGTGAGCTAGTGCAAAGGCTGATGTCAACAGCTTCAATAGATTTTTTATTCTTGCCCAATTCCTTGTTTTTGAACACACCTTTTAACTAAGCCCATTTTACTCTGTCGATTCTTAAAGGTACAAAATCTTGTGAAAATCTGCTCGCCTTGAATAGTGCAATCATACCTCCATCAGAGATGTGCCAGGAAACAGCAACTTTTTTTT
This sequence comes from Aurelia sp. 4 Dawson et al 2005, assembly GCA_964019985.1. Taxonomy (NCBI): domain Eukaryota; kingdom Metazoa; phylum Cnidaria; class Scyphozoa; order Semaeostomeae; family Ulmaridae; genus Aurelia; species Aurelia sp. 4 Dawson et al 2005. Next base: position 13,543,560 of record OZ026503.1, read on the forward strand.
GACTCTATATGGGACACATGCAAATTATGAATGTGCAATTCGCGTTATTCAGCTAGGTACAACAAAGAGAGCTAAACAACTAGATATTTTCATTGATCAAGGTGGCAGTAAAAAAGATGCATTAGAGGCTAAAACCTTCAGCCATCCTACAAACTTTTATTTTAATGATAGAACTATACCATACAGGTCGTTAAGACAAGTAAGGACATTCTTAGCGGCTTTCTGCGTTTCTCATGCCTCAAGAGGGTAAGCAAAAATATCTCTAATTTTTTTTAGTGTATATTTCCATAGTATTTTAAGCACTCTATCAATTGGAGAGGAAGAACGGTGACAAAAAAATCATTTTCTTCGTTTTCAGCTTTAAATGTCCTCTTTCAAAGATGATGTATCCATGTTATAATAAGACCATTTTATAAGACAAATCCTTGAGCCAAAATAAGTGGCTAAGTCATGATTTCATCATTACGAACGCTTCGGACCGATTCCAAGGTTCATCATCAGCGTGAAAGTAGGGCGTGAGCAGCCATTAAATAAAGCAGTAACAAAGGGTACCAAAAATGTAAAAAAAACGTGTAAAAACCTGCGAGTAAAGGAGAACTGTCAATCAAAAGGGTAAACCAACACAGGGGGTGAACATGGAAACGGAAAAAGCGAGTAAACAACCTAATGAGAACAGCACTAGGGGAATAGAGGACAATTGTGAATTAAGCGAAGGCCGGTCTCGTAGGATAAGAAGGCTCTCGTGGATAAGAAGGTTTCCACCTGATGTTCTTAACTCTATCAATTGTTATTGCTATGTTTCATTCGCCACACTCCACGCAACAATGTGAATCGTGAGCAAAATAAGTGGGAAGGTTGTTGAAATCACATGACCTATCCATTTGCGACTTTATGTCACAGTGACATCAGACAACCGCTATATGTTGTATTATGGTAATTGTTTCTCGTGCGAAAGATATCGACCGATCAAACAAATCGCGTTTTAGTGTAACATACTATAAAAATACGTTTAATGCATCCCTTTATATGCAGAATCCGGAGTTAAGCCTCAAACTGGATTGGTTAAGACGCTTATACTGTGAAGTGATGAACATTCCTCAGGTAAGAAAAATCCTCTTTTTCAGCTCTGAAACTTGCTTTATGAATAAACGAGTTGAGTTTAACTCGGCCTCCTTCATGTAGACTCGATGAGGGCTTACCGTTAGCCAGGTTGAAACTCGACACGCGTTGGGCGCAACACATGCAGAAATTTCTCATGTAAAGAGCCTCTAATATTATTTCTTATTCATTGATGTTATCTAAAGCCAGGAAATTTCACATCAGTCAAGATGTAATTCTTTCGGGTCCTTGCACCTTTGTTATCAAAAAGATAACGGATTGCTACTATACAGTGGTGCAGAGAATACCGCGTTTTGAAGCTTTGTGTGACTATCTAACACATGCCAGCCTATGAAATCACATCAACTTACTGGTTGTTTGTATATGAATGTTGATGTTTGTTCTTTACCACATTATTCTTAGCGAAACATGCTATTTAAGTCCGAAATATTCAAATGTGCTTCTGAAGAGATGATACGATGAAGCTGTAGGTCGTAAGATTGGAATAAGATATTTCAGCCGATGTTTATTCGTCGTAGATGGCCGAAAACCTCGAAGGCCTCAATTTCACAGATCAATAAGACGGTGAATAAGCGAAGAAGACAATAGAAACCCGTGAAGCTTTGTGTAGATTTTATTTTCCTTTATAAAACGCAACCACGACAGAAAACTGCTTGAAATTTCCCAATTCTTTTTTAAGACATCCAGACAGACATGCATACTCAAGCTCTTTGAGTGCAGATTTCTGCAGAAAACAACCGGCTAGCAAATGTTTGCACTGGTTTCATTTCGGTAAAGTAAGTAATATCTGGAAAAGTCCACACGGGTCTCTTTTGTATTCATCCCTAATTCACCATGTGATTGGCCTATAGAAATGAGGCTTTGGAAGTTATTAACCATGGGCTACGAGCAAAAATCGGCTGAAATGTTTTGATTCCTATCTGATGTCTTGTAAGAAATTCTGTGTAGGAAACTAGCATTGCTTGCAAGGAAACGCATATCACTGTTGACTTATTGGTACAGCGATGAATTCCTGCCTTTGTTTTATCAATATATCTGAAGATGCATTACCTCTCCAGGCTGGTGATATTCTTAGAATATGCTTGATTTTGCGTAAGATTTCAGCCCGGTATTCATACAAGTAATATTATTATAAAAGAGCTTGTTGTTGAATGGTAGGGCAGGGCGAATACCTGTTGTCCCTCCTAAGAAATGAAACAGATTTGGTTGGGCCTAGTGGTGAAAATGATGTTTCAAGCAATGGCTGAACATTTTCCAAGTGTTTTACGATAATTACATTGAAAAAAGATACCTTTCGTTGATATTCGTGCTTTGATTGCAGACATATCAATCTTGAAGCCTAAATTCAAAGCTGTGGCTTTTGGCCCGAGCATCTTGCAGTACAGTGAATAAATCACAATAAATGCATTTAGAATAACATCGTATCATCTGATGGAACTCACTGATAGCGTAGTTCTTTTTAACTTTTCTTTGAGCTTTTATTTTGATTTCGATGTGCTTAAGATTTTTTCGGGCAATGCCTTAGCTCTGGTTAGAGTTGGCAACGACAAGTTTGAAGCTTCAACTATCACGATTTCGACGCCCAAACCATAAGTATTAACAAACAAGGTATGTATGTTCCAGTTGACTGAAGAACGTTGAACAATGATCAGCCATTCATTAAAGCTAAATCTTCATTGCTAGACCCATTCAATCATTTAGCCTTTTGGGGCACCCTCTAGATGCCGTTTGACCCATAGTACGAGACCCACCACACTTGCCATTTTGACTTTCTGAAGTGTTATTGGATCTGAGATATAACAACAAGGTCATATGCCATTTCAGGATAGTCAGTTTGCAAAGAAGAAACGTAATAGAGAACATGCGAAGTCTCAAAGTATTCTATCCAAATTTCTTCATTATAGGTAAGTTTTATTTTGTTATTTTAACCCTATCAAGCCCAGGGGGCTGAATCAGGCCTACTAGCGGTTTTTCGTCTGCAGATTTTACCAAATGCACTCACAAAGCCGAAACTCTCTGACTTTTAGTTTTTATCCTTGTCACGATCAAAAATTGATTTTTTGGGAAAATTAATTTCATTCCAGGGGCTCACGTGATCAGTTTTCGAGAGATGGATATGTAAAATTTTGAATAATTCCTAATAAAGTCTACAGCTAATGTGATAGAATGATGAAAAGAAGGCAATACATACTACTTTTGATGTTCTATCCAACAAATTAACTATTTTTTAATTCAAGCATATGGTTTTGCGGATTTTGGCACTACGCATGCGCACATTCTTTGCATTCCTGTGTGATGACGTCATCACTTTTTATTCATTTTTCTTCACGGAGCGAATACTATTTATACATAGAATACAATGCAATTAAACTGATGTCCTTAATGCTTTTCGTTTTCTCACAATCAACGATTGAAAATTTTTAGTACTGAACCCTATTGACTTTGAAAATTGAACAATTTGACGTCATGGGAAAGTCACGTGAAATATCTGAAAATAGACTTCATTTGCTGAATCAGCCCCCCCCTAGGCTTCCTAGAGCATCGAATACCCTAGGGCTGATAGTGTTAACGATAATTGATCACTGGAATTTAGTAGTAGGAATGGAGAATAAACCGAGGAAGACCAATATACACGTGGTGAAACGATGTGAAAATCGGGACTAGGAAAAAAGTGTAATGCACTTGCGCTGAATGCGAGCACTAGCCGGAGAACGATGACATCCAGAGCCTCTGTTGGACAAGGAACCCGACAGCTAGATATAGATACTCATTTGAATGGTTGTGTTTGGGGAAGGTAGAGCATGCACTTCTTTGAATAAGCAGCTAGCTGTTTTTTCTCCTCAATGCCATCAGTTCTCGAATGAATGCTGTCTCTAATGACGGTTTCTTCCAATATGGGCTAAGAAATGAAAATTGACTCTCCGCTGGAGTGAGAGAGAAACCAACAACATTGCAGTTAGGCACCTCCGTTTCTGTAGTACTGAAAATGTAGCCTGCGCACAGACTCTACCCAAGAAAATGGTATAGTCTGCGCAACGCCGCTCGCTGTTGTGTAGTGCGTGCTTCAGCATCGATGTGATAACAAAGAAAAGGCATTGTTGTAACAGTCAATAATTTCGCTTTCCTGAGAAACAAGGAAGCAATCAGATTTGAGAACGGCAATCATGTGATTAAATCTCAGGTGTCGCTTTGTTCTCTAAGCAAATTACGTTAACAGCACAATACTGTGGAATTTTAAGTACCCTGCGGCAGACAATACACAGACGCTAAATAGAAATGGCCATTCAAAGTCCTATTGAAATGAAATACTGACTCATACAATACGCGATATTGAGCGGTGTTGCGCAGACTATACGCTTTCCTTGGGTATTGTCTGCACGCAGGCTACTGAAAATGCATGCTGAAGAGAACAATGTTGGGTCAAACCCACGTTTCTTTCATACGTGGACACAAATCTGAATAGAGTTTACGAGTGGACCCATTATCCCAGGGTCTACGAAACAGGGATACGAAGCTTGCTACGGCCATCAAATTAGATATGTTGATTCTCCAGTCAAAGGATGTGTTAAGCGCGTTTCAACAAAGGCTGCATAAATTTTGTTCCAGAAACCTGGAAACCGCTGTAGTAAGCCTTGCAGACCATTTCTCAATAATTGGTCTGGTCGTTGGCTAAAATGCGTGAGACTGGCTTGGATTTCTAGCGTTAATCGTTTATTGCATTAAGCAGTTGTAATAAATTACTTTTATTGAGACAATTCATATATTTAATTGTGGTTTCTTGTTGAATAATTAAATGGTAATATTCTCTTCCCTTGCATAAACAAATAGAGTCTTCGAGAAGCAGCCTACTCTTACCTCCTTGATGAAATGTATGCTTAAAGTTATCAGTAGGGATTTTATAGTACTGCCTTAGTTTGAAAGATGTTTTTTCTGGAATCATTGTCAGCATTCCCGACTCACCTGGCTCAAGAGAAACGTTACCCGAGAAGACGTACGTTGACATAGTAACACCTAGCCACGCTGAAACTGAAGTAGGATCAATTAAAACTATTTTTGATGAGCCTGAATACTTATCAAGGGCCGGAGAAGCGCAAGCATCTAACATTGAAACAGAGGTAACCCAACTTTTTCCATATAGCTTATTTTAGTTTTGATGTTTCTAGTTATGGCTTCTACAATGTCGCACATTGAAATAGGGGACTCCAACGACTTTGAGCTTTTAAGGCAAAGGAGTATGTTGGATTTTCAAGTACGAGTCAAAGCTTTGTATCACTCAGTGAAGTTCTAGCCTTTCATTTTGAATTTTTTCATTTCATTCATTTCATTTTGAATTCTTTATACAGGGTAAAGTCTACAATAACAATTCATTTACAAGCTGCCCTGTTAAAAACCTAATTAAAAAAATTACATAAGCAAATAAACAGATAAATAGATAGATAGAAAGACCCTAAAAATACGTTAATGAAAAAGAAAATTAAAATTTGAACAGAAACGGTTACATCCTGCCAAAGTGGCGTCATAAAAAGGACTGATTTTCATAATTTGTGCTTGAAAGCCAAAAATGTGCTTGCTTGTTTTGCCTCATTGCTAAGGTTGTTCCAAATACGTGCTCCTCTAAATTCGAAGCTTTTCTGTCCTGAAGACGTTTTGAACAGAGGAATGTGTAGATCAGTATTGGAATTGCGTAGCATCCTACTTTGAGCATCAGACAGCCTATGAAATAGCCCGTTTAAGTAATCGGGAGCCTCATTGTGGAGAGCCTAGTAAACAACCTTTCCAGTTTCTGACTCAATTAGCTCCTGAATAGTAGGCCACCCAAGTTTTTGTATTAAAGGTTGGGAATGGGCGTCATAAGGACTGTTTGTAACTATCCTCGCTGCCCGGTTTTGTAATTTCTGTAGCTTCTGTAGAGCTCTAATACCAGCAGCCCCCCAGACGGGACAGCAGTATCGGAAGTGCGGCTCAACAAGGCTTTTGTACATCGCTTGTACAGTTACTAAGGGAGGTATCTTTTAGCATAACGAAGCATTCCTAGACCGCGGGAAACCTTTTTTGTTATAGTGACTAAATGTTCGTCCCAGTTAAGAAATTGGTCGAGGAGGCCTTTGTAGTCAGAGGAGGTTTTGTCATTGTAATTTTTCTTGGAATGGATGCATTTTTGATAAAATATTATTTGATTCTTTCAATTAGCCTACATTCCAACGTGATGTTCTGTGGACATTAGATGATATTACAATGCTTGTTGGGTCCAATATGCCTATTTTCGGTGGTGGAAGATTTCCTGCTGTCAGTCTTAGATTAAGGTACGTCTTATAATTTATGTCTCGTCTTGAGAATTAACATCGTAAGAACATGTCGTAAGGGATTCGAGAATCAAGGGAACATAAAATTTGAGTTCGGAGTATCGGGGTGCGCGCTCCAAGAAACAATTTGTTCAACCAGCTCTGTATGTCTTCCCTACAAATTATGAGCCGGCTTTAGAGAAACTTGGCGAAATGTGTACCATAAAACGCAGAAGTTATAATACTCTCGAGTACTAAATAGCCGTCCATCCCATTTATTAATTTTTGAAAATTCATCAACCCTCCCCCTCCCCGCTTTTTTTCCAACACTCCCTTTTATTAATTTTTGGAAAAATGAAATTATGGTAAACTTGAATTTCTGAGTAAACTCAAGAAAAAGTCTTAAGAAGTCCATTCAACGTGAACAGTGTTCGTAGGTAAATGTATCAGTAACATAACTGTTCACATAAACATATCAAAACTACGTATTTAGCTGAGAAACGATTATTTTCAGTTTCTCCAAACCCTCCCTCATTGTTCTACCCCCGATTATTGTTACAACCAGCGATTTTCAGCCCCCCCCCGATTATTCTCACACTCATCGTTTATTCGGTACTCGAGAGTAAGCGACAATTTAACAGCAGCCTCTCTTACAAAATACCCCTCTTGCCAAGCAGCTTCAGAAAATTGCCTTCTTTTGATACTCTGTTCTGTGCGCGAAAGGGAGGCGAATTTGATACTCAGAAAGAAGTACGCATCCTGTCAGCAAATAGACTAATATGATATTCCCCCGGCCTTAAAAGGTAGAAATGTGGAATGCAGTCATCAGCTCACGTCCATTGGAAGCACTGAGAACTTAAACCGATCATAACTTCCCAATAGAATGACCAAACATTGCCAACAAGTAAATTTTCGGAATCTGCTCTTCTAGATATTTCCCATCGTTTTCATCAAATTTGTGAATATTTTTTCACAATATGACACTTTTCAAGCATTCAAGTAATTACTCAGGAGTAAGGAGTGTGGTTCGTGAAGCCTCTCAAAAAACTTTCTCCATAAAGAAGATTTTATCTTGTCTTCAATATGCGATAGTGAATGGCATTCTAAATCGAGATGTGTGAATCCCAGCTGCGATACAGTTTTTCTTGGCAAATCCTTTGTCGACCAGACAACTGTTATTCAAAAAGATTGACATGAACGTTATGGTGATAAAACAACTGAGCGTTGTGCAATTCAACTAAACAGCGTAAAATTAATGAATCTACACGAAAAATTGAGGTGACATTATGAGCGATAGGACACCCATCGTGTCTGCAGTTTGAAGTTTATTTCAGAAGCCAGCTACCTCAACTGAGTTTTTCTTCGCATTTTGAAATTATTTTATTTTTGGTATACAGCCACCCTTCAATATTTCGTTATTTTGAACATTTTCGATAGTGAGCCACCTTAAGTGCACAGCCATACGATTAAGGTGGGTCTGCACTTAAGGTTGTTCATTACAAAAAAATTTCAAAATAATGAAACAGTAAAGGGTGGCTGTATACCAAATAAAAATGAGTTCAAAACACAAACAACTCTAAGTTAAGATGGCTCGCTTCTGATATAAACTTCAAACTGCTGCACACTGGGTATCCCATCGCTCATGCAGAAATTTATGTGAAGAAATAAGCAGATTAGTTGTTCCAGGATTTTCTTGCTGATAAGTTGTTATTTAATTTCTCTCTACTCGATTGAAAGGGATTTTCATTTCACGATTTCTTTGACAAACGGCTGAACAGGTTGCCAAAAAGGGACAAACGTCTCAACTATAAATAGCCAGGACCTTAAGAGCAGGAATAAGCGACCATTATTTTAGTATTATGAATGTCGTCTACATAAGATTTGAAAGGAAAGTTTTTATTTCCAGAGATGCAAGCAAGCCGATTAATATACTCACAGGACTGGATTATTGGCTAGATAACCTGATGTGCAATGTGCCCGAGCTTGTGATGTGTTATCACTTAGAAGGAATTGTACAGGTAAGCTATTTAGACTTGTGCATACAACGCGATATATGCCATTACCGGATGATGTAATCTGATAACTGCCAATGTTGCAAAAATGATAAGGTTAGGCGGGGTACTATGGGTCTAAATGGAGCAACATCTGAAAAAACAAGTAGCTGGTAAAAGTACAATAAAGTACAAACGCTTTCAAAATTTTCGTTTAGTTGACATTTAGTGCTTCTTGTTTTCTGTCAAAAAGTCTCTGCTCTGACAAGGGGATGGTTTACTTTTTTGTTGTTGTTTCTACTTTGATCACTAAAAGAGGCCCACCTACTGTCGGGAAAAGTGTGTCTATTTTGAAGACTTGCGTAATATGAAAATTTGAAAGGGTAAATAAATAAAAAGAGTAATGGAGTTATAGTCCCCAACTAATTTTGACTCAATAAAGTCCCAATCTTTGCCTTTTACCGAATGAAACTATCATCCTCATTTGGGTATCCACCGTCATTCCGACTTGGAAGGCAGTGATCGAATTTGACAGTAACGATCAAATACAAAATTATGCAATTTGTTTATTCCCATTTGCTTGTTTCAGACAACAGCTACGGTGACAGCAAAGCCCTTTCCGCCTTTCAGACACAAAGCAACGTGGCAGGATAAATATAAGTGTGAAATATTTAAGCAATTCAAAGCTTCGTTGAATTGGAACTATGGCTGAATTCTCAGTAGGCCCACTTTACCGCACTTTTTAAAAATTAATCTAAAAAGAGCCATCGTCTTAAGTACTTTCAAGTAAACATCATTTCATTTGTAAAAGATCAAACTCTTGCCTCATGTTTATTTAATGGTCTGAAAAGTAAGAATAACGGCGGCAGGAGAAAATTTTCTAGGCCTTGAAATTCCTCCACGGTTAGCCGTTCAGTAAAAGAATTCTCTAAAATGAATTAAGATAAATCTAAGACCAATGTTTGATGTCATAAGGCAGCTCATACGAAGATATGACGCTAAAAATAACCAACCTTTCTTTAATTTTACGAGGAAAGATATTACGAGGAAATATATTAGACCCACATTACCCCACCCTACCCTGCCTACAGGGTACTAAAACTGATTTCAAATGACGGGTGAGTCAAAAAGATTTACACGCTTGGCGGGCTTTGGAACAACAGTATATGGGCCATATTCAAAACAAAATTTTGATATGTCAGTCGGGGGCTATCTTCGATTAAAAAGATTTGTTTAGTAAAGTCGCTCATCTTTAAGACCGAAAAATTAGAACAATGCTTGAAGGCGCATGCATGGGAAAGGGAATTCCACGTTTCGTTGTTGTCCATAATTGTCTTGCTATGGAAATATCAGTCACATTCTGTCTATCCCACAGCCCGCCAAAAATTGTAAGCTGTTTTGACTCACCCGGTAGTTCACTAATTTTCAATTTTGTGTCTTTCCATTTTAATCACCTGTGATAATTTGCTGTTACCAGTGCCAAACAAACTTTGTCTACCGGTTCCGTTACGAAATGCAATCTACAGAAGACTACCATGTCCACAACCGTAGATATAAAAATTTTCTTGAGTATCGCATACCGGGTGACCAAACAAGTCATCTTTGTTTGAAAGGACATTGCATTGCACTGAAATAAGGCCACGCCGTTCTGAAATTGCCCGGGTCTATCTAAAAAAAAACTCCATTCAAGAAACGGTAATAAAAAAGGCCTGAAACCGCGACCAAATTTTCTTAATATTTGTGCCCTGCTTTGGCGTACCGGATGACCAAAACAAGCCGTCCTTGTTTGAAAGGACATTGCTTTGTACTGAAATCAGCCACACCGTTCTGAAATTGCCCGGGTCTATCTACAAAAACTCTGTTCAAGAAACGGTAATAGAAAAGACCTGAAACTGCGACCAAATTTTCTTAATATTTGTGCCCTGCTTTGGCGTACCGGATGACCAAAACAAGCCATCGTTGTTTGAAAGGACATTGCATTGCACTGAAATCAGCCACAACATTCTGAAATTGCCCGGGTCTATCTCAAAAAAACTCCGTTCAAGAAACGGTAATAAAAAGGCCTGAAACCTCGACCAAATTTTCTTGATATTTGTGCCCTGCTTTGGCACTATTATATTTCTAAGTCATCCTATTTTTCAGTTAGAGCGTTGATAGGAAACGTTTCAGTTCAATTTCTCATTCGTTTTGTTTTCGCAGAGATACGAGGTTGTTATGACAGAAGATCTACCCAAATTGGAAGGATGCAAGTTTTCACCAAAAGTAATTTCTTTGGCACATTTGTCTATGTCTTTATTATGCCAAATACAAATGCGATCGATACGATCGAACGTTAAGTTTATGCAAGAAGTAGGCGATTAGAGCACAGTTGTGGTGCATTTTGGCGAAATGCAAACTGTAAGCAATAATTATTGTTCGTAGCAGTTGATGGCAACACTTTTCTCGGGACACTTATTACCTTTGATGTGAGGACACTTTTCTAAATAAAGGAAGGGCAAAATAATTATTCCATCAATACAGAATGCCAGTGTAATTTTTGTTGGACAGAACTTTATTTCTGACGAAAAGTTGCGAGACAAGACACCATTTCGAATCCCAAGTGACCACTGAAAACAGTTAGAAAGCAGTTTTCACCAAATTCTGCGTTGCACCATACTTTCTGATAATACCTGTATGACTGTACACGAAGGATGCCATGAGGAGATTAAGACAGAACATGGACAACACAACAACATGCAAAGAAAACAACAAGGGAGCAAAAGGATATGCGAACAATAAACAAACAACAAGTTAAGCTGCATGTTAAGGTTTTGCTTACCAGCAATTTTCTTCAAAAACATGAGTATTACTGTTCATCTCCTTTTTTGAGTATTTTTAGAAAGGACATCATAATGTGTGCACATATAAATGTCAGAAATGTGGCTTTGCAAGATATTTTACAAAAGCTGCTTTTCATTTTGCAAAATTTTCGAGTTTGGAGGAAGTCCATGATAAAATTTCGGATTGTTACATGGTGATGGATACTCTGATGTAGATCATGCGATCCCTTGAAATCATGTTTTCATATCCAATCCAGATTAACCAAATTATTTATTGTTCCTTCTGGAAACGACCTTTCAAAATCTGTTTGTTATGTCTGAGCTATCGAGGAAAGATGCTTAGATTTTTATTGTTATCGATCGAAAATATTCGATTGATTAGACAACCATTATTTATGGAACACTGTTTTTGTTAAAAAACTTTTAAAAGGTGCTGAATTTTTTGCCGAAAGGACCCATCTTGCCTTTCTAACATGATATTTGCTCGCAGGTGGTGAAAGGAATTGCACAAGACATTCTATCCTTCTTGAAATCTAAATGCACAAAAGAAGGTCATACATACTGGCTTTTCAAAGGTTTGTGAATGTCTTTCATGCTGATATTTTCTTGTGGTTTTGATAGTAAATTTCACTTCATTCCATCAGCTTGTGTTAGACGAAAATTGTTTTTCTTCAAAAATCATCAACTTTGCATTTGACTACTCTGGTACAACATCTATGAACTGGATGAATGAGGAGAAAGGAGAAATGTTTGCAAGCGTGCAACCTTCTAGCTACTCGCCAGATTTCTTCAGAATGATAGTCATCGTATATTAGGTGGCACTTAATTACTATGAAGGATGCAATGAGAGAAAATGATTTACGACACGTTTACTTAGATAGTAAAATATAGTTTGGTATACATAGCTTTTATAACTGCAGAAGAATTGGGAGATTCTTTCTTCTGAAAACTTGCTGGCAAGCAACCTTAACACGCAGCTTAACTCGTTGTTTGTTTATTGTTCGTATAGCATTTTGTTCCCCTGTTCACGATTCCTATCTGTTACTGATCTTCGTTTATGATTTTAGGTAGTAAGAGTGACATAGTGAAGTTATATGATCTTACTTCAATTTGCAATGAGGTAAGTCGTGCCAATTAATCTTTATGTGCATTAGTTGGAAAATATCATAGACCTGTTACCATTTGCAATTAACTTAAAAAATCGTGTAAATGAAACAAAGCAAAACTAGTGACTAGTTCAAGACAAATTAGACGCCAAGTGAAATATTCATCAAACATTGAGCGACACATCGGTAATGCAGACCTGTGAATTATGAGTTATACATCGCCTGGTTACTTTTTGGATTAGATTTTGATTACAAATATAACCAAAGGATACGAAGCGAAGAAATATGAGAACAAATGAGCTAAGAACAGGAAATGACTGCTATTCACGAAAAGAGTATGGAAGGAGCGATTTATGCAGATCGTTGCGACTGTTGAAGATTAAGTAACTGATTTGCTATTGTTTATAGAAAGAATTTGCAGCTCAGATCTTTCAAAGATCCTCTTCAAATATGATATGCCCTCTGAAAAGTTCACATGTTTAAAGCAAACCTGAAATTTGATTGACATGCTTTGTGTTTCATCAGAAGTTTGTTTTTCTAGCTAATGTAATTTCTGTTATGTTTTATTAGCAGAATTTTCTAATGCTTTGATACGATTCCATGTGTTATCAAGTAAAAAACATCATAAAAGAAAATGCAGATTAAGAACCGTTTTTGTTAAGAACCCTCTATGTAAAAGCCACTATAAAAATCTATAGAGGCCATTTCAGGCAGAAGATCACAGGATCGTTGTGTTACATTTGGCAAACACCGATACATAATTGTGGAACACCTCTGGTATAATCAAGTGAGCCTTTTGTCTTTTTAGGAAGCAAGCGAAGAGAGTCAGAATCCATTTGCTTTACCAGTGGCCAGTTTATTATATCGGTATGTCTTTGTGTTGCAAGGTTACTTTGAGATTTGGTGCCACCATGAAGCCCGTTGAAAGCTTCCCATGCAGTGTTTCCCAACATTTTTCAAGTAGATCAGCATTTCGATAATCAAAATATTTCATTCGTATCTTGATTGTGATCTGCTTGAATATATTTCTGTGTAACGTTTATCAAATCAAGCGCTCTGAATATTGTTGAGTGTTCAATTTGTGAATGTTTCTTTGGTTTCAAACATCTTTAAGGTGTAGGGAGTCATCTTTCTGAGGCACCTGGTCGATTTGTTATATGTTATTCTTATTAGATTAACTGTACATTTTTCCATTTATGTAAGTGGCTAGCGTAGTTTGAACTAGATAATATCATGCCCCTACAGCTGTAACGGCCATAGAATGCTTGTAGTTATCTTTAAGTTTAGGTATTGTTTGTGATGTAGAAAAAACCAAACCCTTGGTGTATTTGCATTAGATTGTAAATACCCTGAACCATATTGCATTAGTAAGACATTTGCTGTCATTTTTGTTGCCATTCCTGCTAATCATTTATACCTTTATCTGCGTAAAGCACAACTCAAATTTAAATCATTGCCAAGTTGTCATTAATCCAAATTGAAAATTTTGCAAAGGGACTCACGGGATACTCTACTTGCTTCCAGAATCGCAAGAAATATGATTTCTAATGGGATTAGATATCGAAAGTAAGTACTCTCTTTTACCGTGGATGGTTAGACGCCGCAGTTGCGCTTGATTGTAGCAGCTGTGCTCTTTTGCTGAGGAAAAATAATGTATGCTTTGAAGCCTTCTCCGCAGAGTATATATGCTGCAGCATATCTGCGGCTTCTAACCATCAATGGTAATATATTCTTGGTCAGTTGTAACTCAGAGCAATTTTTTTTTTGACTTTCAGTCCATCCATCTTTCCGTCCGCCCGTCCATCCGTTTGTCTGTCGATCGGTATGTGTGCGTGTGTGTGTGTGTGTGTGTGTGTTTGTCTGTTGTCAACCATTTTTGCAGACCTAAATGTGGTTGTCAATGATAGCACGTGCAATATGGATAAGTATTGTATGGGTACTTTGTTGTGTAGCAAAGCACCATCTAATGGACTGATCATCTGACGTCATGACGAGGCGATATACTGTTTCGTTACTTTTGTATTTTGGGACTTAGAAGAGTTTGGACTCAAAACGATTCTTATGGGAAGCATTTCCTGCACAATTTATCACCGACTGCAGTCGTTCACATGTTGAATCCACTTTTACGAGTAACCCCATTGCATAGAGTTCTCTTTCTATTGGTATTACTATTTTGCTTGTAAAATATATGAAGGCACGACTAGAAGAGCAACATACTCATTTACAGAGGCTCTATCTGTTGGATGAGCACGGGCTTATCCATTTATTGTTATATTCCTTTATATTTTGCCTTAAAACTCCTCTTCGAAAGCCTCCATTTTCCTCATTTGCTGATAGTGTGGCTATCGAAATGACGAGGCATTTATTGATTTCAGGGATGCAGCAGTTGCCAGCTCATTGTTACAGAACTGCATTTTACTCCTTGAAAAAGAGAAGCGATCAGAGGTATTGCACTAATTTTTGCTCACTTATCATTTGCCGTTCCAAAGCCTTTTACACGAAATTTTGCTGATGATGCTATTCATGTGATGTGCAAACAGAAATCCATGTCAGTTAAATACAAACATCCTGAATAGACACCAACCATTCGAGCCAAAGGAGCATATCCTTGAAAATTTCGTACACTTTTGGCAAATGTCTGTCTCCCTTGCAGCAAAATCCAAGAAGTTAATTTGCTTTCGAAATAGCAACGTTTGTGAACGATGAAGCTCCAATTTCTAACTGTGTTGTGAACGCACAGTGATCCAGAAACGAGAAAATAGTACAGAAATACCAAAAAATGAATTTTGAAAAATGGCTTTGGCTCTATTTTTGCTTCAAAGTCAACACATGGAGTAGTTTGATACAAAAAGCCCCATTTAAATCGGAGGTATACTTGCGGAGCTAAAAGTTCCCAAAGTTGACATACAAAATCAAATGCAACATTTAGTCAATTTCAGGATGAAATCTACAATTGCCTGTAATAAAGTAAATCTTCAAATGTTTGTAGAATCGCTCTGCCAACTCGGATTGATGCGAATTTTTTTCTACCTGAAAGAGTAAGCATTGGATTATATCTTGACTCAAAATTTCAATTTTCGCTATTTTCGTTCCATTCAATTTTTACGAATGCGCACTTGTACTTTTTCGAGACGTTTAAGCCTGAAAATCATAAATACCTTTAAATTCAAGTCAAAAACGTGAAATGCATGTCAAAACATGTCTTCATAACACACTTTTTGGTTGAATTTGAAGCATTGGCTGCACTTTTGCCAGAGGTTTCGTACAAATTCGTACCCAAAAATTTTTTATGCAATTTTCTTTAATTGTGGTATTTTCGGGAAAATTTTGCAATTTTCTACAACAATTGGTGTATGATATGGAATATCTTTCTGAAGTTGTTATCAACGAGAAACCATGGATGAGCTAAATGAATATGGACTTGCAGACATTCTAGACGACCTTTTATGCTACTTTTATCTGACTTTTGCAGGTGAGGTAACATTTTTTACGTGAGGTAGCATTCTAAAATTTTAAACTATGCAATGGTAATATGTAGGGAGTAAAACAAAGGCTGCTGGTTGAAAAGTTACTTTTGTACGGTGCAAAAAATCAGGGATAAGTGCAGAAATGATTTTCTGAAAGCCACATTTGTATGCTTTCATCTGATTTGTATTTTTTTTCTGCGGTCGGTAAGGAATTCGTAAGAAAAAGTAAACATGGATCAATATGATCAATATGAAAGTACTTCTCCTTTTAGTTTGGATTTCAATCAACATAACAAGCTACAAGTAACGTTTGTTAATGATGTAATCATTTGTGACAAAAACGAAAACCTCTTGAGAATTAAAAGTCATTTAGAAGCCTTACAGTAGCTGCAACACGTTTTTTCGGAGGAGATTGTTTAAGTAAAACATTACATTTTATGTTAGAAAGGTTTTGATTTTGATGAAGATCTACTTTACATCTTTTTTATTAGAAACTAAGAAAGTGGGCCAGTACTGAATGCTTCTTCAAATTATCAGATTTGCAATGTTCAGAGTTTTTTACGAGTCTCTTAAAGGCTTCATAACAATCTTCTTGTTCGCTAGTTGGTCTCTCAGGAAAATTTTAAAATGAGGTTTTTTGAAGCCTTTCCGATGTTTAGACTATACTCAAGTACTTTACAAGTAATACGATACAAGAAAAAAGTGGAAATAAAGCAACAATTTTTTTGGAACTCCTTTATAAAAATAAGTAGTTTCTTAAGTTACGTTTTTCCGGTACTAGAGTTCCTTAATTTTTTGGCAATCCGAGAGTTGAGTTTCTTTAAGCAGTTTCTTATAAAAACATACGTATGTGTATTCACTGCTGTATATGTTACGGCGTCCTTTTTCCCCATGGCTTACTCTACGAAGACGGTTTGTGTGATGAAAGGCCCAAGATCTGACTTCAATGAAACGAATTATAGTAAAATTAAAAATATGCCCAAGAGAAGTGCTACTTCGTTTTAACTGGCCTATGCATGCTTTATCTTACTTACAACTACCATAGCAACCAATTTGCAAAAGCAGTGCATCAAATGAAGGCATGGAACATAACAGGATAGATCTTTAACTCTCATTGGTCCTGCAAATTGTTTTGATAGTTTTATTCTTCTATCAGATAGTAAATTACATTTATATTGGAAGTAGTAGGTCTAAACTTAGCTATTCATTTTCCTCTACTTTAAATATTTACTTAACAACTTATTTTTCTCAATAAGAGCACATTAGTCAGAAAGCTCTAGCATAAAAGGTCAGCTAGAATGTCTGCAAGTCCATAAAAATTTGGCTCATCCATGGTTTCACGTTGATAACTACTTCAGAAAGATATTCCATATCATACACCAATTGTTGTCGAAAGTTGCAAAATTTTCCCGAAAATACCACAATTAAAGAAAATTGCATAAAAAATTTTTGGGTACGAATTTGTACGAAACCTCTGGCAAAAGTGCAGCCAATGCTTCAAATTCAACCAAAAAGTGTGTTATGAAGACATGTTTTGACATGTATTTCACGGTTTTGACTTGAATTTAAAAGTATTTATGATTTTCAGGCTTAAACGTCTCGAAAAAGTACAAGTGCGCATTCGCAAAAATTGAATGGAACGAAAATCGCGAAAATTAAAATTTTGAGACAAGATATAGTCCAATTCTTACTCTTTCAGGTAAGAAAAAATTCGCATCAATCCGAGTTGGCAGAGCGATTCTACAAACATTTGAAGATTTACTTTATTACAGGCAATTGTAGATTTCATCCTGAAATTGACTAAATGTTGCATTTCATTTGTTTATGTCAACTTTGGGAACTTTTAGCTCCGCAAGTATACCTCCGATTTAAATGGGGTTTTTGTATCAAACTACTCCATGTGTTTTGGCTTTGAAGCAAAAATAGAGCCAAAGCCATTTTTCAAAATTCATTTTTGGTATTTCTGTACTCCTCTGGATCACAGTGGAACGAACTGATTTGTACGGCCGCTAGTTTTGATGAATTTATAACAAAGTGAATGAGAGCGATAGAACCAAACAGACTACTAGCCTGTATCAGGCTAGCAGACTACATTCTTTGCTGTTTTTAGAATTTCACGCTATACAGAAGTCAACAGATCGTCTAGCCGTTGCTGAATAATAGGGTGGAACTCTCAACAACGCTGAATGCAGTCTTTCTTATTGCTTCAGTATTATTATCAGTTTTATGCTTCAGTATTATTAAGGTACTTTGCGGATCTTTGCAATCGCATTCTATTCATATACTCTAACAAAATTTTCTTTTCTTTTAGATGATACTTGCTGCAAATTATTTGCTTGCCAGTTTATACATGCAAGACTATTTTCCTGGTGAAGATTCTGCAGACGTTGATTCCAATCTAGATGAAGATTCATATGGAGGAGACGTTTCGAATGAAACTGAAGATGGATCTACTTCGTCTGATGATGAAAAGGTACATTTCTCACTATTATTTGTACTTAAATCCCAGCAAAAAAGTTTACGAAGATGAATTACGTAATACTACTGTACAAATGAGCTACTGTACAACACTACCAGAAAATACCAAGGGAGCAAAAATCATTATTACACCCTGATTTAACACTAAGGACTTACACCTAAAATACGACTAATCATGCATTTGCAAAATGCTCCACGTAGATGATTTTTCCGAATAGATTTTTTTTACCAGTTTTTTTTACCAGTGCTAATCGAATCCACGACCACTTCTCGTGACGCTCAAGTGGTTGGGCCCTACTGGGTATCGAACCCACTCCGCCGGACATTTCTGGCTGCAAAGTTAGAGGATTACACTGTGCCAAAATTCCGTTGTTACAAAGGACCATAGAGAGCACAAGGTTATTTCAAAGACCCAGTCCTAACCGTGATCCTTCGTGCTGCCAACGTCAACTGTCGTATTTTCTGAAAGTCCATTTGGGCATAAAAATCTATTGTCTTGCTTGTGACGTCTAACAATATTATTTCACATTCGGTGGTCAAAGGATCATGGTTACCAATATGTCTTTAAGTGTTTTTAGTCGTTTTACAAAACCATGAAAACTAGTGTCGACAGAAACTATCATTTTCCAAACAAAGATCTAAAATCTTTGGCTAAAGTTCATTTATTGTCCCTTGTTTTACATGGCTTTCATTGGTTGCCAAAGACAGGACCAACCTTGCATTAAATTTCTGATAAGGCTTTTTTAAAACAAAGTTTGGCATTACTACCGAGAAGGCTGCGAATAAAATTTTCGTTTCGTTTTTTGATTATTGTATAAAGGTCGGTTTACACGGGCGTTTTTTTCCTAAATTCTTTGTAAATTTTTTGAAAAGTTTTCAATATGTAGAAAAAAGTTATCGTGTAACAGGAAAACATTTACTGTGAAGTTTGATCTTATCTCCCATTTTTAATCTCTGTAATTGGTTTTAATGAGCCATCGTTGACGATTTTATTCTGATCCTTGGTCAGAATAAAATCGCTTTTTAAATTTTTTTCAAAGGAGCCGACAAAATTTGACGTAGTTGACTGACTTTGATCAAATATTTTGGCGCGCGATTTGAATGTATTTTCACAGAGAGTGAGAATTTATTTGAATTGAGTATCTCCAACAACTTTATGGCTGTAGATTAGAAGTACTTCCATTATAAGGATACTTCCTCTTCAGATTTTGTTACAAAATGGCAGCGCGCGACATGGAATAAGATCATGGCGTCACTAGCAACTTGTTTCCAAACAATGTCCTTACCGGGGACCGTCTAGATTGAAACATAAATTGGAGATATGTGAAATAAAGGCGGAATATCTTGAATGCAGGATAGATATCAGCGATCTTTGTCAAGAGCCAGTGTATCCATCCTTTTACCAAGAGTAGAGCTTGGAAGAACAATGCGAAACAACGGAACAAACTAGTATCCAAAATAGATTTCAACTGTAAAGAATCTTATTTTTCTTGAAATCTGTTACCAGTTGAAGCAGCAATTTGCTTTGTCATCTCTAGATGCTGTTTTCCAAAGTATCCACCAATCCTCATCAAATAAATTCAAATCGCGCGCCAAAATATTTGAGCAAAGTCAGTCAACTACGTCAAATTTTGTCGGCTCCTTTGAACAAAATTTAAGAAGCGATTTTATTCTGACCAAGGATCAGAATAAAATCATCAACGATAGCTCATTAAAACCAATTAAAGAGATTAAAAATGGGAGATAAGATCAAACTTCACAGTAAATGTTTTCCTGTTACACGATAACATTTTCCTAAATGTTGAAAACTTTCAAAAAATTTACAAAAAATTTAGGAAAAAACGCCCGTGTAAACCGACCTTAACGTTTCAATCTCTTATGAGTATCAGACGACGACAGCTTTGACTTTGTTTCATAATGACTTTCCTTTCCAAATAACCTATACCAAGTCAATAAACTTTTTCAGGCTGCTGATACATCCAACTGCGTAGGAATTTCATCTAATCCTGCAAGGCAGAAGGTAAGAAGGAGTGTGCAATGCATTTGAAGCTGCAGTTACCTATAGTAACTTATTGCAGAGTGATATGCTCGGGGGGCGGGTAACTTAGTACTTTTCATGGTACGGGGACGTGCCATTTTAGGGGTACTTTATTCAAACCGTTACGGAATTATGGGTGTCTTTTACACAAATTTTTAGACATTTAACGGAATTATGGGTGTCCTTTTCAGGGGATTTTTGATAATTTCCGGAATTATGGCCCAGATTTTCATTCGATTTACGGAATTATGACCCTAAAATCCACCAGAATTTACGTAATTATGGGTCCAAATTTTTCGGGCAAAATAGCACGTCACCGTCAGATGATAGGTTGAGATACCCCCCTCCCCCCCAGAGGTGATCTGTCAATTTTTTATACCGCAGTAACTCAGGCCATCTTTACCAAAAGGGCTGTACAGCATACTAGGTTCCCAAGTTCATTCAAGTCGTTCCCATTCCAAATTATTATCAACGGAAGTCAGCAATATATACTCTAAACTACTGCAGACACCAGCTTAGGGCTCGACCCATTCAAATCTGTAAAAGGTGGGTGAAAAATAATATTGAATTTTTTCCATGAATTGAATGAAATCAAATGAACGTTGGTAATTTGTAGCAAATCTGCCATTGCAATTTTTTGACATCTTGGTTGTTTTTGAATTGGTGACGTTTTGATTATTTTTGTAAAAAATTCATCAAAATTTTTAAAAATTCAAATCATCTTAAATCTTAAATTACTTGGGGAAATTTGATACAATCTTTAAAACACCATAATTATGAAAGTCTGCAACAAGGTTGCAAGCAGAAATGTGTAGTTCTTGTTGTTAAGGATTTACGAATTTGATGACGTCACAACCACAAAATTGATAAGTGCCGCCATTGAAACTAATCAAGATATTTAAAAATTGCCACAGCAGATTTACAGCAAATTCATCAAAGTTTCTTTGAAGCACCTTAAGTCAAAGACAAATGTAACACAATTTTACACCCACCTTTTACAAATTTGAGCTCAATGCCACAAACACAGTGATGTATCTGCAATTTTTATGACCGTATCTTACTTTACAACTTGATTGTTTTCTATCTCTTTTCGTAGAAAATGAAATTAGATAGACGGAAGCAGAAACTGCGCACGCATGCACGAAAACTAATAACTTTAAGCCTCCCTAACTCCCTGCAACAGATCCCGAAATTAGGCAACACTTTGTATTTTGTTCCTAGGGCCTTAAACTGTTGATTTATTTTTTCAAAAAAGCTTGTCTATTCAAACACTTTGTTATCTAAGATTGCCCTATGATGTCATTTTACGCAGTTTCTGCTCTGTCAATTAGATATGAAAGTTCTTCCTTTGAAATCGATCTTTCCGTTCAATTTTTACTTGAAATATTTTGAAATGACTGGTGACACATGTTTTCTTGAACTTCTTTAGTTGAAACTACAACTGTTCTAAAGCTTTATCTCATCCAGTTAGGCGGGGCCATTTCGATTATGTCTCATCAGTAGAGGGATGCTGCTTTACAGGTCATTATTCTGTAACAGAAGTTTGGCAGCATTTTAGACCAAATTTTCACATGAAAAGATCTGTCAAAAGTATGGAGAGAATATGCAAATTCGGCTTTATGAATTTTACAGCTGTTTGATCTTTCTTCTTCATTTTTAATTTGTTGCTGACACAATTTGTGTAGTTGTTTCCCACAAATGTATCAGACGAATCTACAAAATTGTGTTGATTGCATAGAATGTGCCTGAAGGAAATTATGCACTGGTCAAGTTTCGTGGCAAGAAGAACCGTAACATTTTTCATTACTCATTGCATGGCCCCACCATTTCAGCAACATGTTGAACAAGAGTGAACGGTTTCAGTTTTTGGCACGTATGTTGACTTGATTGGACGGAATCTGACCATCAGGAGCGGTCTTCCAGATCATGTGGTCCATTGTCAAATCATGATAAAGACGTGTGCATGCTTCAATGTTGCTGAGAGACATTTTTTGTCCCCCAAATGTTTCCAGCAAATTTTAGCCACAAAAGTTTACTTTTATGTCGTGATCTTCGAAGTCTATTTTCAGGATGTGTAAGTTTGTTATGTACCGACTTCCTGCCTCAAAACTATGAGATACAATTAGAAGACGATCTTTTCCTTGCAGAACAAGGCTTGGTTTGATTCAAATAATGAAGAAAAATACCGCTTAGTCATCAAGTTTGTAACAGAAGTAAGTACCTTTTGTATAGATCTTTACTCCGACTAGCTATGACTTCGAGTTCTCGTTCACATAACTGTGATGGAAGGCTTAGCATAGTTTTTTTTCGTAGTTTTCAGCTTTTTCGCAACAAGGAACTTGTCGCAAATTCCAATTTACTTTTTGTCTTGAAATTGCGAGAAAAACATGTAGATACTTCCAGAAAATTCGATTCACTCACACCAATCAAGATCTCTAGGTACTGCAATGTTTCAACCGCCATCATCTTTGTTTGGCACACCTGATAGACTGTCACTTGAGCCAAAATATGCCTTTTAACGAAAGGGAGACCTCGCCTACAACAGCTTTGGCAGGAAAGCGGGAAGGTATTCGTCATCTTCCTTCGAAGTTGGTCGATCAGATCAGAATGTCAACGCACATGAGTTATTGGATATCCTTGCAGCCACGTTTGTAGGGACTTTTTCTCAAAGTTTCTTGGTTGCAACCATGAAACTAACAGTTTTTTTGAAGGGAAATCTATCATTCGTAGAGGCTGTGTGGCAGCTATTTGCCAGACTCATATCCGCCATTGGCCAGAACAAACCGCTCTCCCCAGTCTCTTTTTTTAGTTATTGAAATGAGCTATTACATTATGAATATATCATAAACGTTTCTTTTTTGGTCTCTTTTATGAATGATCCAAATATATTCAAAGATGATGAAATATTTGTTTTAGTTAACTAAAGGGTGTAAATTGAAATGTTAAGAAACCTCATCCTGAGTAGTACCTTTTAATCA
Source organism: Aurelia sp. 4 Dawson et al 2005 (assembly GCA_964019985.1). NCBI lineage: Eukaryota > Metazoa > Cnidaria > Scyphozoa > Semaeostomeae > Ulmaridae > Aurelia > Aurelia sp. 4 Dawson et al 2005. The sequence goes on from OZ026503.1 coordinate 13,566,838, forward strand.
GTTTCAGCTCAGTTTCAGTTTCAGTTTCATATGTTTAATCAGCATCGTAAACAAAGCCTAAGAGCCTGTAACTAAGATTTCTTATTTCCTTTCAAGTTTATCATGATATTTTGCGTTTATTTCTGACATTTTAAACCAAAATAGAAAATTTATCAATAACGAGTCATTAATCTGGTAATCATCTATGCTTTTGGCAGCATGCTTCAAAACCAGGTAGGTAGCCCTAAAAAGATCTAAATTTACTATTGTCAAAACCACCTGCAAAATTAGCTGTGCCTGGAAAAGTAATTTGATCTTTGATCATCTAGCCTGCATACAGACTCAACTGATTCCCTGGAGATTCCCTGAACAAAAGTGAGGGTCCTTCTCTGGTAGAGTTGTTTTTTTATATCACTAAAATTTAAAACGAAAAACAAACTCAAATTTAATTTTGTTGAGGTGGAGGCAAAAAACATAACGTTATCGAGTTGCCTCCACACCCAACATCACAATTATACGAATATTTTAAATTGAAATAAACTTTACACAACAAAAAATAATACTGAAGCCAAATTTGCCATTGAGGTGATCTTTCAATGTGGCGCACGCAGCAGTTTCAGATTGATCCAACTCCGTCGTGCTGCCGAGCTTATATCTAAAGTGCTTTGAGGACGACACCTCAAGTGCAAATTCGGCTTAGGGGTAACTCTGCCCTCCGCTGATGGGAGGGCAAAGCCACCCTAGGGACAGAACTATACATGAACTAAAAAATCACAATACGGGACAAAATACAAACTACTATGTACACGTCATCATAACAGTCCAAGGCCACAGAGTTCAATCTACCAGATACAGAGGACAACGACCAAAACTCATTGAAATCGTTTTGTTTGCTTGACGAATTCAACAGTACATTTCAGTATCATTTCGTTTGCTCTTTCATTGTAAGCATTACTTCCAAAAAGAAGTAGATCACATAAATGGTCGTCAGGCAGTTGAGTTATGTCATTGTCAACTATATCAGATACCTTATCAATCAGGCTCCTTCTGTGAAGTGGCAGTGCAGGAAGTAATGAATGGTAGACTCTGGTAGAGTCTGCGCATCATCGACACAAAGCCTGTCCAAAGTCACGTGTGGCTCCCAGGCTCGAGGGACCAGACCTCATCGGCTGAAAGATATCTCTTTTGTTCTCTTTTAGTTTAGCTGATCGATAAACATCTTCCAGGAATTCTCGTAATTACTCTCATTGAATTAGATTCAATAGGATGGCCACTAGTGGGATTAGAAATAAGATAATCAAGACACCTAAAAACATACCTTTGCTGATATCAGCAGACACGCTTAAAGTCGCCGATTCGCAGACTCTGCAGGAGGACAAATTTCTGCGAAAAGAAAACAATTGTGTCTGCACGCAGGCAGTGACCTTCGCGCCAATAAGAGAAATTTGAAGATCGACCATGCAATCAAACGTTGGTGATTTTTTAAACGAGAGTAATTTTTTGGGAATACTTGGTAAATGATATGCTTTTTACGATAGGCTCTTATATCCAATTATGTCATCTCATCTTCTGCTGCACATCGCAGAAACTCATTATCATATCAGATCAAAGAAGACGACAATGTGGAGTTAACAAAACAAAACATTACAAATGTCAGTGATAATGTTCCAAGAAATGTTGGTATCCCCTTGACCTCATACGGGGACGTTATAACGCCAGAAGGGAATACTGTGGCAGTTCAAAATGGGACTTGTCCATCACTTCCTCTCGAACCTTGGAAAAATGATTGGAAAACTGAACTGAACAGCCATGCGGTCACTGCATATTGTTTCCTGGCGGAGATCAGTATTGGTAAAGAAAAGTATAGCAGAGCTCTCAGGTTGATGAAGATTGCATTGTTGTGTCTAGGTATGAATCCAAATGCATTTTCGGTTCTCGGTGTCTGTCAATATTTTGTATTTATATGGGTGTATACATTGGCATGCCAATACACCGATTTGGTCAGAAGGGCGTTTGGTTTTACCAGTTTCAATTCGTGTGAGGAACTGCAAACCGCGTTGGAACGCTTTCAGAAATTTTCCACTAGAACCATATGCTTGTCATCTGGTTTGACAACAAAAAGAGGGCATTGAAGTAGAACTTTGCAAGATTTCTTGCTGACCTGTAACCCTTCAATGTTTCAGATCAAACTTTTAGCAAAAGTCATAACGAAGAGTCCTATCACATCCTTTCTAAGTCATATTTTGCAATCCACCTGTTGGCTATGGGGGCGGTGCATATTGAGGCTGGAAATTGATTCTTTGGCAAAAATATTTTGTTTATTTTTTCGTGTACCAAAAAGAAGTTTGTATGTTTCATTTCTCAGTATTTTGTTCGAAATCAATGCACCTTTTTATTTGTAGATGTTGTCAATATGGGATTATGACGATGCAATTTCAAAATTGTATGACCGATTCAACCGTGAAAATGGGCTGGGGTATGAAATTACTACATATACGATTTCATAGTCAGCTCTCTTATGAAAACAAAGATTTGATTTGCACACAAGGTCAATATGTGAGATAAAAAGATTTTGAAATAATGCATACATTTTTCTAGCTTAGGGCTTCAAAAGAGAGAGAGGGGGAGGGGGGGGGGGAGTTGGAAAGAAGGCAGTGGTTTGGCTTATGATATGCTAATAAAGAACCAATCAAAACATTCCAGTTATATAATATTGAATTTGCAGGAAGAATATAAATTTTTAGGAAGATTTTGTTTAGAACTCCAAGACCCGCCATTCGCTATAGGGACTTGTTTGCTGTGGGAGGCTGGACTTTGGAGCTCGTTTGAACGGATAGCATATTAGAACATGACGGCTTAATTGATGATTTATCTTACTTACTTTTTATCGCGATAGAATCAATGCCATCAAAGAGATCAGATGCATTGTTGCGTACGCATGCAAAATTAGCAATGATGACAGGGGATATTTGCTTGATTTTTGCACACAAGAGAAAACCAAACTATGAAGAATTCATCACTCTTAGTGAGGACGATGCCTCGTTTGTTAAGCAGTGTTCCTTGGAAAATCCTGAGGCGAGTATGGATACACAGAGCCTAGATGTTGCCAAAAACATTGATAAGATTTTCAATTCGACCTCAGAGGAACTGATGATAAAAGCTGTTTTGTGGTATGAAGAGAGTTTGAATGTCAGCCCTAGTAATGCGAATGATAACAAAAATGTTGATCAGGTAAGTGCTTGCATGCCTTTAAAGTTGTAATCTTTTGAAGATATGAAGTCTTGGAAGTTTTCTTTTCATTTCTTTTTCGTTGTTTTTGCTGGTTAAATATTTCCGCTAGGGGCTGGCAAATTGATTAGTCTTGCATATGAAGAATCTAAAATGACATCAAGATTTAACTAATGAAATATACAATCATTTTAGTATTTTGTAGTATAAACATAAGTGAATTGAAAGTTAAAAGGTAACCAATTGACACCTATATTACAATACTCTTTAACTCTTATCGTGCTATCAAAAGTGGAATGATGTGCAAGTTTTCGTGCAACTTTTTGTAGTTTTCCAGTTTGCAGCCCCTTGGAAGTCTTCTGGTTTTAAGAGCAGACTTTTCTGAGACCCCAGATCTATAGCTACTAGTTTTAGACGAGCCCAAGAAGGAATTCAGCAAAGTTCTCAGATGTCTATGTAGTGATACCAGCTAGGCAATGTTAGAATTAGCGAAATTTGACAAACATGATGACTTACTCGTATTTATTATGAAATCTGTCATTACGGCCGGCTTGTATCATTTTTAGTTAATGAACTTACCTATACCTGTAGATTCTCCTTGGTCTTCACCATCACGGAGACAAGGTAGTGCATCTCTGCATTAACTCGGCAAATTCTTTCCTTGACTGTGTTGTTCTCATTATGGGTCTCTATGATAAGCTCTGGCTGCTTTCGCGAACATCATTTTCTTTGTCAACGCAGTGTTCTCACATCTGCAAATATATTAGTGTAACTGAGGTTCTGTATGTTAATTTGATTTTTGAGTGGTCATGTTTCTACAATCCCTCGAATTCGATCATTTGAGTACACAAGACTGAAATCTTCTTCATTCTCATTACTGTTTCCCTTCCGTTTCCAGCCACCCCATACCATCCCTCTCAGACATTTATTTAGCATTTACTTCCAGGCTTTTCATTTCTAGCTCGTTTGGATACCAAGCTTCGGTCCCATATGTTAGTCTATATCTCACGCAACTCTCCATCCCTTTGTAGTCAGTTAGAATATTTCGTAATTCATTTAATTTACCATTAGCCCGGTCAGCACAATGAACAGTGAAACATACTTCTTTGTTGTTGCTGATAAGTTGTCCCAAGTAGGTGAATTGCTATGCGTTCTCGATTGCTGTACCATCGATAATAAAAAGAGTTTTGCTTGCAGCGAGTTCATTGTTGTGAAATACTCGTGTCTTGGTCTTTTTGAACGATATTCTTAACCCAGAGCTCTTGCATATTTTGTTGTTGATGTTCAAAAGGCCTTCATCCTCTTTGATTGTTTTGCAGAAAAGCACCACATCGTCACTATAGAAGGCTTATTTTATGATTTCTACTCTCCTCAGTTAATCTTTAATTCTTTGTTCTCTATTAGAACACCAGTGTGGTAATTAATACTGAAAGAAATCCAACATCCATCGGGATACGCAATGCAAATCTCAGTAGCTGCTACTTTCAGCACATAATCGAAGTAATAATTAAATAGGCATGGTGACTCATGCCCACCTTGTCTACATCCAGTTGATGCATCAAAGTTAGTTTCATACCGCAGATGGATACTGTTGTTTCTTCATACATTTTATTAAGTATGGCTATTAGATGTTTTGCTCTTGTACGAAATTCTAAAAGTCTGAAAAGGAAGTCTCGAGGAACATGATCAAATGCTGCTGTCAATTCGATGTAACCTGCTACTATAGTTTCACTACACTTTCAATCACATTCCTCATGATAGATATCCCATCGGCTGTTGATCTCTTTTACCTGAATCCTTCTCCGATGTGCCAAATTCTCATCCAGCAGCAGCATCTTTACAGCAGCATCCGACTTAGGGACCATTATGGAAACAAGGTCGCACTGACATTTTAATGCTACCCCTGCCATTTTACCTAAGGGGGTTTTTAATTTAGATCATTGTATTTATTTAATATCACACGCTTGTTATTAGATTTTTTTCTTCTTAAATAGATTTATTGTATTTTGATATTTAATAGTTGTGTTTTGGCTAAAATATACATGCATACATACATGCCTTTCATGTCCTTCTTTCATCGTGCTCGTTATCATCTTCGTTAGAATATGACTCATATTTGCACCAATTGGAGGACCTCTGTAATTTTCAGCAATGCTCATTATCCCCTTCTTGAATAGACATGATGGTGGAGTGTAACCAAATTGTGGGGACTTCCACTATTGTCCAGATCAATTTCATTAGTACTAGGATAGCACGAACAAGATGCACAATGGTGTTATCTTTCGGACATGCTGTTCTCAATTTGTCTATTCTGCCACTGTGATAATGTGGTACTCATAATGAAGAATATTGAAACATAATGCCTAATTACGACTGCTATTGTAGGTAGCCAAATAAAGTAATCATATAAAGAAGACCTGACTGAATGTGGTCTCTTGTAAACAATATTTTTCTCAATATTACTGCTCTTGTATCCAGGAAACAGTGGTCATTCAAACGATGATTGTTGTTTTAACTCACCCGATACTAAAACACTTATAGTGGCATTTGCTATTTCTCTCCAGATATATGCTGTGACTGCGAGACTAGGAAATGTCAGAAATGAATTGGGAGTCTATTATATGAATTCAGCTTCTGCAGTCAACAAAGGGTTTGGCAATCCGTCGCAAGAAGAACAAAACCTATGGAAAAAGAGTTTTCAGTATTTCGAGAAGGGAATCCAAGCTTTCCAAGTAATAAATGATAGGTAAGAAGTTATGGAGTTTCATTTTCAAAGCAGTTACGTGAACAGTATGAAGTTTGCATAAAATTCTATCCGATTCGTTGACAGGAGATTATTTCCCGAAACTCCACCAGATTCAAACTGTTGAAAATTCCACCGGCATCGTGTTCAGATAAATGTAATATACGAAGAATTATTATTCGTACAATGATGGATAAGTTTTTACTTAGTACTGTGCTTTTCGTTTATCAAAATGAATTCATATCATGCCAATGACAGCAAGGATGAATGAATCTTTAGCCAATCCGCGGTTTTCTTTATATCTGATGGACTGAAATATTATTCATTCTTGCTGCTATGACCATTTGTATCTTACCTACTAGTTGACTCAATGATGTTCCCCTGTTTAAGAGCCATCCCATTAAGTTTTCTTGTTCTGCTATAATCAAAACTGACTTTTATATCATCAACTGAAAAACTTTACAATACAAGATACTTACTACACTACTACACTACTTACAGAATACTCTACGATACTACAAATACAATACCACGAGGAGCAAGATACCATGTGTACCCTGTGACTTTTGGAAGGAAAGGAAATAAAAGAAAAGTAATAAAGCAAAGCTACATAGAACTATACTCAAAAAGGACAGTGTGGATGAAAGGGGACTTGAAAGGGGGCTTGGTGGCTGATTAACGGATGGCAAAAATTTGAACGAATTCAATCAGATCGACCAATTTCATGGATAAAAACGTAGCGTTAACTCAAGAATATTTCTATTGATTTCATCAGGAAAGTCCTTATTTCCATCCATTAACAGTAGCGTTAAAACTTCGTTTGAGGGTTTACTGTGTCCAAACGGTCGTACTAATGCAAGAACTCCAGCGAGAAGATCTCGTCGTTGAATTTCATAATAGCTGAAGGATCAGTGCAACTTTTGTATGTTTATGGTTCGAAAATTGTTGTGGTAAGTCTTCTACCAAATCAGAAAACTTCAAGACATCAGTTTTACAGAGCAAGACTGCGTGGATCCCCTACTGTTTCCGTTGAGTTGAAATTTCTCGCTGAATTGAATTCATTTTCTGACGCCAATGAATCAATTCGATTCAACAGGAAATGTCAACTCTGCGGAAACAACAGGGGATGCATGTAGGTTAGAGAATTTCCTTGCATATAAGGACTGACACATGTGTCAGAATTTAGTTAATAATTTTATAATCTACTCTATTTTTAGGCAGAACATTGCTCTTTTATATTCGAACTCTGCACGGCTCATGCGCCTTTGCGCCCAAGTTTATGGCAACGGGACAAAGCTGGCAGAAACTCAAAATCGTGGTGAATTTAATCAGCTTGAACGACTGTACTTTAATAAGGTAACTCAGTTTTATGTCCATATTGTATTTTTTATCCCATGGGCATTGATGCATCGCTGTGTACATTGCAGTCCATTCATATGTTAAGGTTACTGTATCGCTTCAAACTAAAATTTCGACCTTCGCTTTTGTCGTAATCGGATGCGCCATTTGAGCACTTTTTAAACCAACTTACTTGCGGCAGTCATCACTATTACTTGAAAATGTGAGCATTTTAAGTCGATAGCTGTGGACTGAAGGCCCTCCTTTACCTTTTTCCCTGAAGCAATATTTTTCATAGAGTTTGATATTTACAAATTACTCAAATAACTAGCAAATAAAAGTGAATTGTGCACAAATTGATGTAAAGTCCAGCTGAGTAAGACAATTTTTCAGGTCACACCCATATCGGCAGAACCACTATAAACCTTGGGGATTTCAATAGATTTCATCGTACGTCACAGCAAATAGGCACAAGGATTTGAGAAGCAACATCAAAATTCAGAATTTACGTGGAAATTTGACTAGAAGAACTCCAAGAGATTAACATGAGCAGAGTAGTAGGGTTCTGTCTCGTTGCGCCAAGAAAAGTTGTTGACAAAAATGCGGTCTTAAGTTAATGGCCACAACAACAAGGGAAGATTTTGTAATACAATACCATCAGTTGCTTTGGTTCACACCCCAATTCAAAGTGATTAGCCAATACAGACAAAGTAAATTCTTTCGACCAGTACTTCAAAAACAAACATAGCTATGCAAAGTTACCCTGAAACCAATTCGCCAAACTCTAACTTGGTGCGGGCGAAGGGAGGTTTTTGAAAGAAGTTATGTGCTTAAGACGCGAGAAGAAGGGTAAATCTAAAGTTCTGTGTGGCGGACTTTGCTTACGTTATTCAGAGGCATTACAATAGTTGTATATGAACCAAATAAAAAAAATCCGCGACACAGACCCTTAGATTTACCCTTCTTCTTTCATTACAAGCACATAACTTTTCTTAAAAACCTCCCTTCTACCCCACCAAGCGAGAGTTAGCCGTACTGGTTTCAGGGCAACTTTGCGGCTATGTTCGTTTTTGAATTACCGGTTGAGAGAATTTCTTTTGTCTGTATTTGCTAATCGCTTTGAATTGAGATGTGAAACAAAGCAACTGATGCTATTGTATTACAAAATCTGCCCTTGTTGCCCACGACTGCATTACAATAATCTTCGTATTCCTCGGTGCCAGTTTTGACTTTACAGAATCAATACAATTTTATTTGTTTTAAAGGGGGAGTTTTCCTTGCACTTTATAAGGTATGCAAAACCTCTTTTAGCAGAAACGTTCCAACGTAGATGGGTCTCAGCGAAGTAACTGTGTGTGATTGGAGACATCATAAGCTTACAGTGTAATGAAGACCGTGATGTAGGGTACGCGACGCAGACCTTGTTAAAAGAGAACATCACCTCTAAGTAACAAGACATTTGTAAGCTCGTTACGCTTAGTCATAATTAAGGTGTACTAATTTCAGAATTCCCTTCTTGATTGATAAATCTTTATCTTTTTATTGATGATTTCTTCCTTTAGGCTTTTGAATTCTACCAGAAGGCTCTCAGTAACTTGTCATCGAGGGATAGAGCTCCAGAGATCTGGGATCGTATATCGTTCGATCTTTCTGGTGCATATTTCAGCATGGGTTCCCTACTTCAAGATAATGCACCGTTATCGACTGTCTCGTGTGAGGAAGTAAGTAATTGATTGTAAATATAGTTCACTTATTCTTGCAAGGAGTGAGTCAGAAAAATAGGCAGTCCACAGAGCTTGGTTTTGCTACTTATCTTTAAGATTTCTCTTTTGCAGTTGTATCAATTGATTTCAGGAAAGATGAATCATTTGCAAAAATGCAAAAGACTTTGTAATGATAGCTTGATAGCCCATGTTGAGCCACAGGATTTAAAAACCGTCTAAAATGGTGTCCTTGCTCCTTGATTCTATGATTTCGCATTGACTTTCAATCCACGCACGACCATGAAATTGATTGCTGGAATAGCAGTACATTAAAATCGAAAACTTTCGGACAATCAAACTTTCGGACAAAATTTTGTCCGAAAGTTTATTTGTCCGAAAAGTGATGATGTCCGAAAGTATTTTATCGGAAAATTTGAAATTTATTGAAAATAGGAAAGCACAAAGAAACGTAACATAAAACGTTAATAAATCAATGTTTTACCAGTAGTACCTACGTTTCTTGAATTTTTTATCTAAAAGTTTTGCTCCTTGAAGCGTTTCTTCAAAAAAGTTCACGTAAGGCAGCACTTATTAATTTGGTTTACAGCTGGTTGTATCATTGTTCAATCTAACGAAAATTACATTGAAATGTCCTTGTTGATGTGATATTCATCATGTACCTACTGTAAATTGATATTCATGATGGAATCACAATTATTTTTAACATATATTTTGGTATGATGCTTGTTTTTTGATGTCGTGTTTGTCCGAAAGTTCTTTGTCCGAAATTCCATACAAAGCGTCCTAATGTTTTTTGTCCGAAGTTTTTTTTCTGAAAGTTTTCCGTCCGGAAGTTTTCGATTTTAATGCATTAAAAATTTTTGATTGAGGGAAAAACCAGAATGCAAAAGAGTTGTGCCATTCTGCAGCATATAAGTTTGCTAATTCGACAATTGTTGATGGGTCCTCTTCAGAATTTCCATCAAGCAATCATTTTTGAGGATGACGAGAATAATTGCTGAAATTGCGTACGCTTTGCCATCGATTAAGTGATTGTGGGCCCCTCTGGCTCCTTGCAACACTTCTTGATATCAGGCAGTGCTTTATGTCTGCATCTTGTGGACAGACGTATTTTAACGTCTCAGAAACTTATTACAGTCAAATGATTCTCTGTATCAAATGGCATCATCCCTGCCTTGCTGACATGTATCTATTCATAAATCGGCATATTTTGTTCTCTAGCTCGTTTCTCGTTAAAGCCTTTTTCCCTGCAAATCTTTCCGTGTCCAAATTTTTGATCGGTGAAAATGCACCCTTGTGAATTCTTTTTTCTGTTCATACGAGATATTACAATAACATGTTACTTTGTACTGTACTTATTCCATTAACTAAACTGCACTATAGGGACGATACCAAGGGCAGCGGCAGACATGGCCAATAAATACAGACATGCACCGTTAAACTGCATGCTAGTAATTAAAAACTAATGGCTACTATGCCAGATTCAATGACATTAGATGTCACGTCAGGGTTGCAAAGAAAAAATAAAGCCGTGAGCAAAACTCATTACGAAGTTCGGATAAACTGCCTGAAGTCTAATGTGAAACAGAACTTACAAAGAAAAAAAACTTTAAGGGACTTAATAGTTGCTTGTGAATTCTGCGTTGCATAACAGATTTTGGATGGTATATCCTTTCCCATGAACTAACTTTAGCCAATCCTGTCGCTTAATATGCAGATGATAATAGATATCAGACTTGTAACAGTTTTTATCATTATTTAGGTCTCCACAGAGGTGCAGAATTTACTTGTGAAATCACTGCATTACTGTGAAGAAGAAAGCAGTAATACTTCATTGTCAATTTTCACCGACATAAGGAGTAGAATTGGCAAGATTCATCACAGAATTGCATCTTTATATCAATATTCCCTACGACAAAAGGTTAGCCTATCAGTTTTTTTTTTTACTGTATTTGTTTCCACTTCTTTTTCTTGTCGGTATCAAATCTATTTTGCATGAATATAGCACATCGTAGGGAGTAAATGAATTTACGCAATTCTTTCTGCCTTTGTAAATAGCAGCATCGAGACTAGAAGTCCAGGTTACGATAACGGCTCTCCTTGCACGGCTGTAACGATAACAGCTTTGAATATAAAAATACAGCGAGTGACTTGGAAGCTTGGTGCTGCAATTTACAAAGCAGAGAGATTATTTCACATTTTATCATTTAGTTTCTGAAAAATTACCCATTCATCCTATTGCACATTGGTGTACTGGGGAACTCAGTGAAGCCCCCATTACGCTCTAAAACTCAGTCCTGCCTCATTTGTTTACTACGATTTGTAATTTTCATCAACAGAGTGGTGATGCTGGAAGCAAGAAGTATAAATCACTTGCTGAATTGCATTACAATAAAGCGTACCCTTACTTACAAGGCGAACGGTGTACAGTGGAATACATTACAACTCTCACTGAGCATGTCGCACTATACACCCAGCTCAGTGCTCATATTACTGGCCCATTTAAAAATGTAAAGAGACTTCACTCTGCTTTACTGTTAATATTAAGAGAAAAAAATAGTGAAGTACTGCGTAATGCTGCTGCATGTGTAAAGAATGCTCTGGGACGTATTCAGAAAGAAGAAATTAGACCGAAATCTTTTAAGCTTCAAGAGGGTAAGAAAACTCAGCTGCAGAGTGGCACGGACGGCTTATATGGCAAGAGACGAGAACTTACAAAATCAATAGATGATGAATGCAAGTTTGATATAGATTACAAAGACTTGTTGATGCGAAGCGAAAAGTTTGAGAGAGATAAGACAAAACAAAGGGAGGAATGTACAAAGGACTGCAAGACAGACAATGTGAACAACTTGAACACGATGCAAACTTCTGGAGCCAGAGCCATCGCAGACGATAGTTGTCCCATCAGATCTGGAACTACAGGAGTTGCTTCTACTTGTCAACAGAATCCTGCAGGTACTTGTCAAAATTTTGAACATAGTGATGACTGTAATAAAGGTGAACAAATAAAAAATTCGGAGCTAAAAGATTCTGTTGGGAAAGGGATTCTCCCGGGAATTGAAGCTACAGAAGTAGCTGATTGTAACAGCATACAACAGAGAGAGGGTGATGACGAACGAATGTGGGTCTGCCAGGTTTCGTCTCGAGGAGAGGTAGATTTGCAAGAGATATTCGGCTGTTCTTTGGAAACCATGTTTAAAACAGTGGAGTTACTTGATTTACAACTTAGTGGAATTTTGAAAGAACTTGTATTGCTATTTACAAACAAGAACTCAAAGGTAAAAATTGTGGAAAGATTAGATGCTGCAGCAGTGAAGAAGATGTTCGAAATGTATCTTAGAGGATCAATTCATAAATCCAATGAAAAAGATATTTACAAAGATTTACCTGCTTTGTGTGAAGAGCTGGCGGACATCATAGAGAAGATTCGAAAACATAAAGCGTTGAATGGTGACAGCTAAAAAGTTCTGAAATATTTTGAGTAGGAAATTTGTGACGGATGCTGATTCATAGCCGCTAAATTGTATCATAGGCTGCCTTGCTGGTATGAACCATGTTTATTCTGATTCTTATTATGTCAATGCCAACGTACTGGGAACACTTGGTGGTGCCACGCTATTCCTGCCGAGTACATCCCCGCTTATAGACATCTACAAAAATAAGAACCTGCAGGCTGTATTTTTCGAATTCTGCGCCTTGTAATTAAGAACTTATTTCAGCTTGGTAAACTAATATGTTCTTTAACAGAAGACCGATAAATCTAGTATTGATTGACTGTTAGAATCTAGGCCTCCTCCCTTCCTTGGAATTAGATGTAAAGTTAATAATAGCAGTGCCAAAACAAAGGAAGGTTTGTGACTCCTTTGAAATCCTTTGATAAAAATTTGCTAAATCATGAAATAGATCTAATTGCCTTTGGAATAAGGGCCTAATGCGGCCGGGCTCTCAAAAAAGTAGGTTTTTATGCAGGGATTTACTGTAGAAGATTCAGGTTCCTAATGGACAAAGTGATTTGCCTTTCTGAAGAATAGATTTCACACGTCTGAGTGTACTCAGTCAAATCAAAGTAAAAAGAGAATGCAAAACATTATAGTCGTATGTGATGAAGGTGTGAACTCTATCCCTTAGGCTGTCACATCGCTTTGTTTGAAACAGAATCTTTTCGTTTGTTTTACAAAATTCAGATTGGTACCAGGTTTGTTAAAAAGCGTCTCCCTTCTTGGAGAGTTGAGGAGATTAAGGGATCGTCTCCAAATTATCGTATAGGTTTTATACGAATTGATACGAATTCAATCGTATGCGTGAAAGGTGTCATACGATTTGATTCATATAGCCGCACAAGAGATGAGAATTGTATACGAATTTTTTGATTTCTATACGAATTATGACACGAATTTGATACGAATTTGATACGATTTTGATACGAATTGTGTTTACGAATTGCTTATACGAATTTGATACGAATGGCATACGAATCACATACGAATTGTATACGAATTCATATGAATTCTAAAAGGTGACGATTCGAGTTAATTCCTATGCGGCTTATAGAATATCGTATCAATATCGTATGATGCTATGAATTCCCTCTACGAATTTGAAACGACTATTTGGAGACCATCCCTAAAGGCATTGAGTCCATATAAATAGCGCTCTCATTACCAAAATCAACTTCTTTTCAATCATAAAGCAAAAGTTGTCATTTAATTCCTATAGAAATTAAACAAAAGAAGTTCCTTAGGATAATGCAAGGATTAAGAATTCTTTGGTCTCCACTGCTAATGACTTTAGCACTATTGTACTATAACAAAGGGTTGTCAGCGTTTTGTCAGCAAAATTCACGACAGTGTTAACGCACAAGTATTTATATGGACTCAATTCCTTTAAAGCTTCATTATCGCTATATAAAGCGCGCCTCAATTATTGGCAGCCAATAATTCAGTTGACAGCCTCGCATGTATCATTCGGTCATGAGAATAAGCGTGGTTTCCTTTTGAAACTCTTTGAACATCAACAAGATGAATCTTCTTATAGCATGGAAACAAAGGGATCTGACAACCGTCTCTCATGGCGTTAGAAGACAACTGATAAAGCGAGGCTGGGAATGTAATTATAGCGATAGTAAAGCTTTAAGGTAAGACACCGACCTCAGTGATTCTTGCTGTCATCCATTGATGAAAGTGCAATCTAGATTTAGAATCTTATGCGAAGCTGGCTTTAGCGTATGTCTAGTTCAGTATTTATTGACCGAAGTTTCCAGAATTATTCTTTTATGGTTTTCACTCACTAAGTTGGCAGACGGTTCAAATCTTCAACTTTCTACCGGGCTTCCCAAAAAGATTTTGCCCCGTTTGTATGGCTGCTGTGGAGGAGCTGCAGATTCAATCGTCTCGATTTTTACACAGTTGAATAGGTCACGCTTCAACGTAGAATTTGAGATCCTAGTTGATTAAGTCTGGCAAGTGGTTGCTGATTTATTGTTGGAAAATGCAGCATCAAAATAAACTAAGTTTTCAAAGAAAGAGTTATGGCGACGTATGTAAACCTTTGTTCAGTCTTAGGGGCGTTGTCTTTTCATAAGAGAGTACTTTCTACCTTCAAAAAGGGTAGTGAAATTTTAATATGATGCTAGAACCGTTTCCTTGAAAATTCACTATATTTTGACATTACTGGAGAACAACAGATGTGCCATTTTCGATGCGACCACTAATTTTGCCTTTTCTCTGCCATAAATCAGCAACAACGAGTCTCTGCCATAAATCAGCAACAACGAGTCAGATTGACTGAAACAAGATCTCAAACTCTACTTTCAAGCTTGACCTATGCAGTTGTTTAAAAACCGAGATAATTGGATCTACAGCTCCTCCACAGTAGCCATGAAAACGGGGCACAATTTTTTGGACACTCTGCATTACCACTTTCTTTGAAAGAAAGTTCAGTTACGTTATTGTAATTTACCCGGAACAATGTTTTGCTCCGTTGGTCACTTGCAAAAGGGTGGCATTGTTTGACTGTCACGTCGTCAAATTCTGAATCGCAACTCATGAGAGCGACAAATTTCTGCTGGCAAGCTTGCTTTCACGAACAATTCTTTTCGTCAAGATTTCATTACTTTCCCCTTCATTAACTTAGGATATACGATGATTCTAATTTTCTGAAAATGTTCCATGAATTCTCTCGGCAAATTGAACAACTGTTACGACATGTGTTGTCTCCAGCATTCAAGCTTTGTTAGAAGCCCTTTATATGAGACCCGATATGAAACTCAGACCGGCATGACTTTTCATGCCGGCATGAAGTTACGTGAAAGATGCATGACGCATGTGGAAAGTTTCATATCGGGTCAACATCGGATCTCGTGTAAACAGGAGTTTGTTTTCTCAAATTTTCATGCCGGCATGAGTTCTTCTCGCCCTAAGTTTCATGTCGGGTTTCATGTAAAGGGCTTCTTAGTGTGGGACAAATTTCAGGTTGGTTGTCTTTCTACTTATAGATATGCCTGCAGTTTGTAGAGACCTGTATCCTTAGCTGTTATTCACTCAAAGAAAATTGGCAGCTCCTCGATTACTTCTCATTGCTAAAAAAATCTGTTAGTTGTGTAATAACACGATAAATGAAATGTTAGAGCAATCTACGAATCATAAAAAATTACAAAAGGCAGCAATAAATTTACTGCAACATTTTATCATTTGTTCATAATAACAACTAATTACATTCTCTATACATCTTAAAGCAAGAATTCTTGTTTACATGAAGCACACTAGAGTACTATGGTACCCCCAATAACAAGAAGAACCAATTCACAATTAGGAGGACACAGCATTGGCAAACACACATCAGTGGAACGATCTCAATAAGCGAAATATGAATCTCTGGTTGTGAAAAGTAAGTTTGGGACCGGTTTGAAACTAAGTAAAGAAGGTTACTGGAGAGTTCTAGCCGCGTTTTGTATTTCAACTTCCAAAGATATCTATTGTATGCCTTCTTAAAATCTTACTAGCTCGCGATTTCTTATCTGATTCAACTAGCAGTAGTATAAACTAAGTGCCCCACTACCTGCACCCATCTTACAGTTTCCCATGACTTGACAATATGTAGTTTTTCCGATGGGCCTAACATTCAGATGCATTTGCCATTCTCAGTGTGTAAGAAGACAGTAAACCAGAGAAGTCAGGCCTAAGTTACCCTAAATGGTTGTGCTTAGAAACTGGTTTCGTTTTAAGTGATTCTGTTTCTGCAGACAAAGGTTTCCAGATTTCATCTTCCCTAACTTTCATCCAAGGACTTCCTATTTATTTAAACTCACATCTCACGAGAAATTTGCGACTTACTGTTGACAGTAACACAAAACAAGGATTGCCTTTCAATCACGTGATAAAGTATGGACGAAAAATTTTGACGTGATCCCATTGGATGCAGCAGCAACAATTACAACACGTCACGTAAGGCTAGAAGGCACCACTTCGTGGGACAAAAATGATGCAGTTTATGAAATTCTAAATTTTGTCTTAATTAGACGTCATGCGAGGTTTGCGACAACGTAGAAAAAAACCCAAAACCATACAAAATATTTCAATTCTTTTTTTCGTGGACATTTTCACGTGACCTATAATGTGATGCAGACTTTAGATTGCAGATTTGAAGTAAGAGCACTAAACGAGCTTTCATATTATACCGAAATGATATAGTACTGGTGTCTTTGGACATTGAAATAACAATTTGAAACAAAAAACACAGATCTCTTGAAACTTCAAACTCCGCTTCCTGGCAAGTTTTTTACCGAGGCCTGTTTCATGTTTCTTTGATGAAAGTTGCAGGCCGTACGGCTAAAACGTTATTTGTCCTGCTTTTTGGAAGTGATGCATCAACAAGAGACAGAACAATCGTACAATGGATTCACTCCGTAGCACCATCTAGAACAAGTTTTTGGCTAAGTTTACAACCCTCTTCCTCTGTCAAAATAAATGGTGATCAGAAACTAGTTAGGATTCCACATTCCACTCCTTCATGACAGGACTGCCCCGGTAGCGGAAGGAAATGATGACGTTTTTCTTATGTACTCACTTTGCAAGGCTGGGGCTGGAATTACAGCTAGCACTATTAGCTGCCCAGGCTTTTCGATTGCGCATGCACCAAGCCGGCATTGCCAAGGATTTAAATTTTAGCATCGAAATTCTTTGCAGCCCATTATTCAATTTACCAGTATAATAACGGGTGAAATGTTCATCTCAGTTTAGCGAGGCAGACCAGTCAGCAGCCCAGCCCATGCAATCAGGCCCTGAAAGCACTTTGTAGGCTTTGATTGGCCTTTGAATAAAGAGATGTAACATCAACTAAGTATGTTTACCGAACATGACGAGTCGTTATGGACTAGCGTTTTAACTGGGCCTCGACGATCTATCTTGGTAGCCAGTTACGTTTGTGCCATATCTCTTGCATATAACTGCAGTCTTCATGGGTTCATAGATCGAAACAGAATTTCTCCTCAAGCACGTTTGGGTTAGGCTTTTTCTATCCGCCTGTAGGATCGGGGACAATCTTCGTGTTTATGAATTGACAAGTTAGTCAAAATAACTGAAAAATTTACTCTTGTTTGATGTAAGGCATTAGCGGCAACACCAGAATTAGGCAACGCCAGCCTGGCTCAATCTTGAATTTCTAGTAAACATAAATTCGAGGTATTTTTTAATGATAAATGCGCACCTTCTTAATGAGAAACGATGCACAATGAAGTAAACTCTAACGTCACCAAAACTTTCGAAAACACTAGAGAAAAAACTTTCTGGAAACGCTAACTTTATTTCATTCGTCGTAACTTTCCCTGTGCTATTTCATTGGCTATTACTTGGGCAAGTTTTATACCCATGGGATCGTAAGTTTTTTTGATTATCATGAAATCCCTTGAGATACCTCAATGAAAGAAGCAATAAGAACATGAAGAAACTTCTAAGAAACCCATAAGGGCATTTATAACAAAATCAAATAAAGTGCATTACTGACTCAGATTCTAAGAAGCATGCTGTGACAGTTTCGTTGCTAGGACCAACACTAAATGTTTATGCAACAACTTTCTTTGGCGTGCAGAACTCGACACAGTTTAAAAAAGCCACTAGTTTTCCGAAATAATATCACTGAGTTCGTGGTGTTGTTAATTTGCTTGCTTCAGTAACCAAAAGTCACGAAAATTGCTACTAATCCTAAAAAGAAAAAGTTAAACTCTAAATAAAGTCATGACGCCGCTGTGTTGGTCCAAAACAACGAATTCGTCGTGTTTTCGATCAAAGAGCGTCCAAATCATTCGGGAGTTCAAAGCTGCGATCAAACGCAGCTTAGGCTTGCTCCAAGTCTGTTCCAAGATATATCAGCACTAAGGACATAGTTACTTCTGCGGGGGCGTAAAACTATGTTCCTTAGTGCTGATATATCTCGGAATAGACTTTGAGCAAGTCTAAACGCAGCTAGGCTTTCGAACACCTTTTTACACTCGCCGCTAAAGTATTAGTTCCGTAACAAAAATTCAACGGATCAGTCTCCCGTTTGACACTGTTCCTGCTCATTCACGACACTATCGTTGCTTGTATCTATCAAATAGTTTCTTTCTGGAGCAATGTAAACGCTCTTTTAAATGGCAAGTCTGGAGTTGGTAAAATCGTTGATTATTCAAGATATTACACGGTTGTGTATGGTGCGTAGAACTTTTTTCAATTTTTGTTCTCTTTTGCTCTGCGAAACTACATACTTTAATCTGCTAAGAAGTGCGAAATGACGTCATTTTCTATAACGTCACTTCACGTTGACCTGAACGTGGCTGCCAAAGTTCTTGATGTATTATACCATCCACATTGCTAGCCGCCTTATCGCTCCTTCGCGCTAGTTCATGCAAAGTACAAAATGGTGACGATATTTGGCCTAACTTACGAAGATTCATTAGCCAATTTATGAAAGTTGGAGGCATTAAAACTTGGAAAGAATTCTTAACTGGTGTTCAGCAGTTGGTAAGGTTGCTTTTTAACAATCATTTTATCAACCCCAGACTTGTCCTTTAAGGCTACTGTAACCCTTTTGACAAAAAATTCTCGATTTTCGTTTTCGTCATAATCTGATGGTAGAAGTATTTGAGTACCATTCAAACCAACTTACTTCCAGAAACAGACACAATTATTGGCCATGATTTGGAAATCCGAGCATCCTAAAAGAGCAATCCTGTTTCTCAAAAAATTGCGGGAATAGACATCAGGGGACTAAAATAAACTCCCTTCGCCTTGCAGCTCGGTGCATAAAATCGGTATTGTTATTTGTTGGCACAACTCTTTACAAAACCGCACGTAAGCTTTATTACCTGATCTTTGCGGTTTTTGTTACACTTTCATGCATAATTATCTCTCCCGCATTTTTGATTCGTTTGATTAAAGCCTGATTTCTCGAAACAGGATCCCAGCGTACTGGTGGGTACTAAAATATCTTCGTGTGCCCAACGGGTCATCTAACTCGCTTGAAATTTGGCCAACAGGGTCACAAAGCATTTAACTACGAAATCGTGCTAGCGATTTACGATAGATCCACTAGTCTGATTTTTACAAAGGTTTGAAAGTTAAAAAAGAAATTTCAGACATTAACACAAATTTAAAGTGGCCTTATATTCTAGACAGTACGTTTCATCAAGAGCTCGTTACATGATTTCGCAGCTCAGAACCTTTAGTGTTAGGGAAATAAATGGCTGTGGTCCTACAGTGCTCGCTGGGGTACACAAAGATTTTCGCAATAATGGTCCATTTTGCCTAAAATCTGGAATAAATGATGCGTGCTTTAATAAATCGATTGCACATATTTTTATGAAATTCTGCGTTTATTTCTGCATCGAATGATGTGTAGCTGTGTTTGGCATATTTTGACGAATGGCTAGGCGAACAGAGTTGCTTGATCGCTGCCTGAAGGGTTACAGCAACCTTAATCTACTTTGTGACAGAGAAACTCCTCAACAAAAATACTTGAAACAAAAAGAATCCGTTTAGAAGCATGAATGAATATTTTTGGTCGTTCTTGACTGCCAAATTCGATTGAAAGAGTCCGAATCTTCACGTCTTTGGCCCCATGTTGGCATTAAACGTAATAAAGGTTTTCTTCAAATTTTGTGGAAAACATAATTTTGCGAGATTTTCTTGCAACAAGGACATGTAGCCACATAACACACGTTGTCGTGTTTCTATGACTCCCAAGTTCAAATGCTGTTTCCAATCCCTTCCGATGCTCACAGTTTGCATCAGACGTAAGCTGGCTTTTTCTTGAAGACTTCGAAGAAACGAGTGTAAATAACCATGACAAAGCAATCGATGAACTCGATGTATGTAAGAACACTTGCTCCAAGGAACAAGCCGAGTTGCCCACCGATGTCACCTGTGTAGAACAAAAAGTATATTTGATGGATTGTAAAAAAGAAGGTCAGAGAAGTCGGAAAAGTTTTTTATGTTTGAAAGCCTTTAATCTTTAAACTATTCACCGGCTTCATATAACTTATCGGCCTTTTTACGCAAGCCCTGAATGGTGCTAATTTTCGTTACGCGGCGTTATAAGGGCCAGCTAAGAAAGGACAGCGTTAAAAGAGCCAAGATTTGGAACTTTTTTCCAAAAGCTGCGTTAATTTTCTAACACTTATGTCTGGTAGTGCGCACTATATTTTTGGCATTTTTCATAAAGGACAGATATTTCTACCTCTAAGAGCTTAAATTACTTGTCCTTTATGAGAAATGGGACTTTGATATAGTAAACATGAACTGATTGCAAATGTAGCAGCAATCAATTGCTCGTTGGTTTTCTTTCTATTTCTTTGGCAACATTTGCTCAAAATATTAAAAAATCAGAGTATAATCTTTTAAAGTGAAAGCTCTTTAACACGTTGTATCAACCACGTCAATGTCCTGAAACAGATTTTCGCACAGATGAACTTATCTTCCAATTTTTCTTTCCTTGATCTTTGATTGGCATGAAGCACGGTCCTAAATGGAGTTCGAGAAAATTTTGGTACTTGCGAAATTACGGCCGGCGTAGAAACGGCCGGCGTTTAATTAGGACCGGTGTAATGAAAGCCGATATGGTGATATAATGTTATTTGTGTTACGAAAATATCAACTCTGATATAAAAGTTAGTTTGTCAAAATTGGTCCAGTCGTTCAAGAGTCAATGGCACTTTATCAATCTCTTGATCAAATAATTGTTAAGACCCAGCCTAAAATCCTTCATCAAATAATCTCCAGCCTCATGGTAACGGAAAGGAGATAGAACAAGCTACATAACAGCACAGGGAAACCAGGAAAAATTGTTGCTAAAAGTAGAAATTGATCTTCTTCATCCCATGTGCTCATCGCAAAACCGCCTTCCTCTCAGTCACACTCTAACCAGAAGATGACGGGGTGACAGAAAAGTGTCGCTTATTGACAATTTTTGCCATTTTTACTGCTCTAGGGAAGTACTGCCCTCGGAGAAGCGACAACAACAACAATTCAGATCAAGGATTTGAGCGTAATTTGAGAGTCCTTGTGAAGTACTACACAACTACAACACAGGGTCCAATGACCCAGAGCACAGGGGACAAAGAAAGACCATTTTTTTCCTTAGCAAAAATTTTGTTCTGGTTTCCCCGTAATGATGAATATGAGTGTAAGAAATCGTGCGGACGCCAATTTAGTAACGAATGTAAAAAGAAATGAACCACTCGTGTCGGATGTCGGATCCAGTTTTAAAAGGCTGCTTCCGACGATAGGCATGTAAGTGATGAAGTGCAAATCGAAAGCAACGCAACACGACCAAAACGGCAGCAAATGTAATACAACTGATGACTATGAAAATACTGGATGAGTCAAAAATAGGCTTTATTTAGGCTTTATAAGTAAAACTCACCTAAGAGTACCATAAGATCATAACTCGGAACTTGTTCCATAAACTCGTAGCTGAGTTCACCATAATACACAACAAGGCTAAGATAATTGTCTCTGCAAGAGAAATCATAGAAAAATAATTTCAGACTTAGAGCTCCTCTTACATGTGGCGCAGATTGATGCATCGATGTTCAACAAAGTGTACTGTTACGAATTATACAGCCGTTCGGCAACAGCGCTGTCATGCTAGAACCACGCAAGGCGCAAAGACACGCAGCACTTTGACAACGTTGCCTGCGGAGGGGCGAACCAGCAAAACAAGATGGCTTCTTCGACCTTGTGGTGATAATTGTGCTTGGAAATCCCGATTCAGAAAGTAATTGCGAGATAAGGAGACGACAACGAAAAACACAAGCAAGTTCTCATTGTGTCTACACAGCAGAGTGGGTTAACTGCATAGTCAAGTCGCGATGAAAGCAGCTGAGGCCATTCGTGGCTTAGGCCATTCAAATCGCTCATTTTGCGTGTCGTTTGGTTATTGTTTTAACTTTCCCAGTTTGATCATCCTCCAAGGAGCTGTTGATGTCAGTTCCTTACAAGTAAAGGCTGCTGTTTTTCGACTTTTTAAGGCGAAACCTTCTCACAATTTGTAGCATTTGTCAATTATTGTAAAAATAGCTTCCTTGTAGAGAACAACTGAACGATAGCTTCTTCCGACTTTAATACAGTATATCTATGTTAGTCTTCTGCCTTTACGAGGAAAGCATTTCATTAAAATCCAGAATCCAGTCATGATTAGTAACTTTGGGGTTCACCAAACGCTACTTAATCAATCTGGTACACCTGACGTAGTCACAGTACATATCTAATTTCAAAATTCATATAGTTAAATTTAGAATTATGAAAAATAATGTTGTGAAAAATTCATGTGTAGAAATTCATAAACTTTGATGATAATTCTTTCAGGTGTATTTCATACCACATACCTTATCCAAGTGCGTTTTTCAAGTGTTGTTCCATTCAGCTTGTGTTGTGCTGCTAACATGTCAGCTACGCTATTCGCCGGAAATGACGACGTTGATAACATTGGGTAGTAAGTGTCAATCACACAAGGTAGCGGGCAGCTGTATTGCTTGTATTTGTCAAAGTCCTCTGCAAATTGATTTGAATGATTATGCTGACGGCAATGGTAATCAGATACATAGAGAGAAACATTAGAGCCACTGATACCAGATAATTCCAAAAGATTACGGCGCTTGGTGGAATGACGAGAAAAAAGTTCCGCAGTTAGGAATTTCTATTCATTCTAGCTACTTACTAGACATTTGAACTTGGGGTTTGGCATATCGTAGGAAAAATTATTACTTTAGACAAGAAGACGCCTTGCTCTTCGTCAATGAACAAATTGTCCAGCTAACTTCTGTGTGGCTCATTCGTAGTGCAGAAAGGCGTGTGATGATGTAAGATTATGATGATGCGGTGTACGATGATACACCATGATGTATCATTTTCACTATGATGATGCAAGAAGGTGAACAGACCTTTTTGGTAGTGCCACCAAAATGATCGTGAAATCTTAGAGCCCATAACTCCATTTTCAGCTTATTAATATCTTCCTCCGATTAGCGAATTCATTCGTGAAAATCTCTAACGTATAACTATACCGGGTGAGTCAGAAAAAACGTAGGGCGTTTGGCGAACTGTGACATCGAATTTAGCCATCCGATGGCCGTGAACAAAATTTTTACATGAAGCCAAAGGTCCAACTTAGATCTTAAACCTTTTCCCATCGAAATCGGTCAGTTGGTGCATTTGTTAGAAAAGATTTTCTTCCGTAAGACTTTGTATGGGAGTCTTGCAAAATGGTGAAATCTTTTGCCAACCCCCTTCCGCACTTCATCTTGGCAAGGTGTACAGGTACACATGGTATTATCAGGGGAAAATGAAATAGCCAGGAGATACTATTTTCTCCCCTGGGATGTCTTATCATAACTTGCCCTTAGTGAAGAATATATTTGAAAGACATTAATAATGCACACTTCTTTGTCTTGCGAAGAGGTTTGTTCAAGCAGATCAACGCTCTGTAAATCGCAATGGGACTGCTTGCAGATAACACTTTTCTCTAAAGGCTGGTGCACACTAGGTCTTTGAGTCCTTTGAGTCGTGCATCAGACTCCGAGTCTTTGACTTTTGGGTCCCTCTGCACGACTGCAATGACCCAACCAACTTAGTAATGTGAACCAGGTCTCTATGATTTCAGTATCCCCCGGTAATACCACATATACCTGCTACTCTGGCAAGGCTAAAATGCTGAAGGGGCTTGGCTAAAGACTTCATCAGTTTGCATGACTCCCATACAGGGTCTTACGAAGAAAATATTTTTTAACAAATGCATCAAATGACCAATTTCAATGAGGAAAGGTTTATGATCTAAATTAGGCTCTCGGCTGCGCGGAAAAATTTATGTCACGTCAATCGGATGGCTAAGTGAGGTGTCACAGTCCGCCAAACGCCCCACGTTTTTCTGACTCACGCGGTACGTCGGAACTCCTTCTGGGACACTTGATATGTCCAGGGCAAAGTAGTGAGCCACAACCTTGACTCTATCAAGTGATCTATCTCCGTTTAGGGTCTCCTGCAGGATCTTAGACATGCCCAAAGTCTATCTCGTCATCTGTAATTAGTCTATGTGAATTTTCTCTTCCCCAAGTTTTTCATTAACGAAGTAGGCTTAGGGCAAGTCTAGCAGGGTCTAGTCATATAACCGCACCAAAGGCCAATCCCCAGTAAGCAGCATTTTTAAAGGGGGCAGAATTTTAGACAATGATAGGTTGCTCAGCCGTAACTATCTATTCAATTTCAGAACGACATTTTCTCTCATAAACAATAGAATTTGCGCCTGTTTGGAAAATTCTATTGACTCGAAATCAGCCTGAACTCATGTCTTTTGCACACTGACACGCCACACTTGCAGAAATTAATTTCCAACATTTTCGGACGTTTAATTTTTGGACATTTAATTTTCGGACAAAAATTTTCGGACGAAATTATTATCGATTTCGAACAATTTCGGACAAAATTTCGAACATTTTCAAACAGGTGAATAAAATTTGGGACACATACAATTTGATAATGAGTAAGCAAATCATACACTAGATGTAGCAAAATTTGTTCACTCTGTCTCAAAACGGAAGCCAGCATGGAAATCAAGTGTAAAATACAAGCATTATCAGAATAATCATGAATGGAAGTTGGGGCAAAACAGACTTGTCTCTCATGTAACAACAATAACATCAACGATGATGAGGGTAACAAAACAACAATACTAGAAGTCAAATATACGTCTTTTATTAGGTATATTTACGTCTTACAATTCGAGCTAGTGCTGAGAGTTTCCTAAATGATCAGAATTTCAGCACTCCAGGATTTCAAATGAGTTTCATAAGATCCGTCGCAATCCCTAAAAATTATTACATTTTTCTTTCATTGAGACATTGCCTGTCCTTCATTGAGATTTCCAAGGTTCCTCCATTAGAACAACAGTAATCTTATAGCAGAATTTCATTTCTTATCCAAAGAAAATTTTCTCATTGTGATCTGCCAGACAATTAAATTTTCGGACCACTAAAAATTCAGACACTTAACTTTTAGGACAATTAAATTTTGGACCACTAAAAATTCAGACACTTAACTTTCTAGACAATTAAATTTTCGGACTACTAAAAAACTCGGACACTTAAATTTTTGGACAATTATTTTTTCGGACTACTCATTTGTCCGAAAATTAGAACGTCCGAAAAGTTTGGAAATCAATGTAATAGCTCTACTTCAAACAGAGACAGAGAGGAAGAGACTGATATCATAGTGAAGCAATAACAATGTTGGCACACCGTACTGCAAACTCTGTAAATGACAATGGAAAAGGTGTTAACTCTTACCCCATTTTCCCCACATGCAGTTCCTCGATTCGTTCAATGAACAAACTTTATGGTCACCTATAAAAATGATATTGCATTAGAAAACATAACCACTGCTGACGAAAGGTCATGCCTGAAAAGTGTAATGTATTGAAATCCTGGCATTTAGCGTACATTTTTATTGACTGACTACCTCAGTCCCAGTTTTCCCTTTGTTTATTGAGTTGTATAAAGACACAACGCTTCATCTGGGACTGATAAACAGCTTTTCTGAAAATCCGGCCAAAATCGCCGTGAAATTGGCGCGACCAATGAGATTGAAGATTTCCAAATAATAGTTTCCAAACAAAAGTATGTTTAGAATGACCAATGAGATATAAGAATCTTAGCTTCACTCGCAGAATTAACCTCCCTTTTGTCTCGAGGCTGCAAATGCGACGAAACGTGCAGGTGAAATCTGAGGAATAATTCGGCCTTTAAAAGCCGGCTTCCCATGTCAAAGTGAAGGAATCTTCAAGCAACACACAGAAGAAGTACTTCATCGTGGGGTTGGTGGGTATGGTTTTCTTGAAATCCTCAATGAAACACAAATTTGAGGCGTTTTGTTTGTAAGTGTTGATTCGTAATCGTGTAGAGTGGGCCTAAGCTCTCAGCATTATGCATCAAAATGAGTTTCATCAATCTATGGCCGAATTTTCGGTTACTTTCATTATGAGTAGTAGTTGTAGCGATTATCAGTCCATCAAGAAGCGAAACTATCACGATCATAATCAGTCTACATCTTTTAATTCAAATGAAATCACGGTCACTTGCAACACAAGACATTTTTGTGTTTTCATTAAGTTTCATTCTTCAATATTCTGGTTCTCTGGTATCCTACCTTTGGTATCCTAATGAGGCAAGATTAAGACAAAAACCAGAACTCAGGGGGGGGGGTATCATTGACACTCGCATATCCCACTAGCGATACCATTAAAGAATATCATTTGTAAGAACAGAGCTTTGGAATCCTATCTTCTGGACGACGAAGTAAATGCATCTTCCGATCACCAACATTGGTGTCTTACAGGAGAGATAAAATTTGAGAGACACACTCGTGAGATTCAAACTTAAAAATGTAAGTCAACGCCCTGATGCAGCTACTCGTGGTTGCTCTAACTGCAGAAATTGCTAATACGCCATCCAAGATACAGAAGTATCCATAACTGCTGTTACATTTTCTGTTCGTCAAGCCCTGACATCCTCCTCATCTTGCCTCATTTTCTGTGAGTTTACTGCAAACGCTGCAGAAAGTATGAGATGCTTTACATAGGACAGACAAGCCGTCATTAAGATCAGCGATTCAAGAACATTTCTACAACATTGGACGTGAAACTCAAGCAAAAGAATATTAAATCGAAAGTTGTGAAGCCTATGTCTCATGAAATTTCAAACCAGATGGACATTCTATGTATAACCTAAAAGAAGAATCTTGAGAAAAGAATTCTTCTAAACGAGGGACTCTTCTGCTAACATCTTTGTTATTGGATCTTTCACTCCTCGTGCGTCGCATTCTTGATTTGCATTCCTTTCTGCATTTTGCATTTCTTGTTGGCGAAACGAGATACGCTTTGTCTGCTAAAACTGATGTGTTACCCATAGATAATGGTTACCACATGCAGTGTGTTAAGGCTCACGCGCCTGTTTGAGCTTCAACCCTAAAATGCTACTGCGCATGAGCTTTAATTGTTGGGGAGACAAGATACGCTTGACTGAGGACACTAATATGTACCCCCGTGCAGTCGGTCAAAGCTCATGCGTCCGTCAGAGCTTCAACCCCAGAACGCTACTGCACATGAGCTATAACCTACTGCACGGGGGACACATAAGTTTCCTCAGGCAAAGCATATCAGGTCTCCCCAACAATTAACCAACTACACAGGGGGACACATAAGTTTCCTAGGACAAAGCATATCTCGTCTTCCCAAAAGTTTACCTGTTATATTAAACATTCTTTTTCTATTCGAACGACCTTATTATACTCCACTTCGTTATTACCGATGAAGTGTTAACCCCATAACTCCTTATCATTATACTAAAGGCTATATGATCTATTTATAATCAAAATCTTCTTGTGTATGTTGTATGCTTTCCAAGTTTGGGGTAGAAACATCTGCAAATTGATATGTTTTCTTTACAAACACGATCGCCATAAAGCTGTACCATGCATGACGCATGCTAACAAACACAGACAGTTTAACGTCATGTGGATGGACCTTAGAACTGACAACACTGCAGCAATAAGGGTCGATCTGACTCAAAAAATTTAAGAAGTTAGCTTTTTCGATATGAGCTGACCACATTTATTGTACATGTAGAGGATACAAGAGACTCCGATGATCAGTGAAATACGAACCTGGCATGAACCAATCTTTACACCCACATTCCTTGATCACGTGATCAGTGAGCTTTTCAAGCCAACAAAGATGCATTGAGTACCCAGTGAAATATTTCAAGTTAAGTTTACCGCAGTTCGTCTTGTATGGATGTGGAAGGTTTTTTACCTGCGGAAAATAGAGAAAGTACAGTCATCCACCTTTCAAGCGAAATTCATTAAAACTCATTTCAATAAAATTTCCATCTGTGCAAAAATAGTCCAATGGGGTACTTGACTTAAAGTCAAACAGCGATATGTGGATGCGAAAAAATTTTACCCGACTCCAGAAGTCTTCCCTCTATGTCATGACCGCTTCTAGCAAAAATCGGTATAAGTTTTACTCCAAAACATAGAACTTTGACTGAAAAACGACCCAGTCCAACAAAATATTCCTTTTGACTTGTTTTAACAACCTGTGCAGAAGAATTACCTTCTACTGATACACTGTGAGCGCTAGGAGAAATAGGTGAAAAAGATACACTGAAAACGGCACTTTCCCATCGGACAAATATACCAAGTACCTCCTCGGGGGGGGGGGTCAGTGTCTTTTAAACAGGTAACAGCCATCTATAGTACTCCCAAAACCTGGAAGAACAAAGAAATATTTAAATATTTTAACACTGAAGCTCGAGTATTATGCGCATACTAACCGGTTTTGTGTTGTACAGGAAAATATAAGCCCGAGGTCTTTATATTTTCCTGTACAACGACAAAACCGGTTAGTATGAGTTTTATTACCTGACATCTTCTAATCTTGACTCTCATTTACCCAAACACATTCTGTTAGCTTTGAGTTTACTGTAAATCTCACAGGCCTAGGCCTAAAGCAGTTGCTGTGGCGACAAAAACGCGTCCTTGTATCGTATTATACAAGGCTACGGGAAACCCGCGGGAAAGGTGCGATTAGCCAATAGGAATGGCGAGATTCTGTATTGCCTCGCTTTTGAAACTTCAGTCAAGTAATAATAGAAGAATTCGTCTTTGAAAAAGTTTCATGATGTCTCAATGTTTCAGCTACACAGTTCCATTTTCATTTTCAGAACTGCAGCTTTTATCTGTGTTTAAAGGAGTTTTGAGATTGTGACACCATCAGATTGTTAGATTGTGAACCAGAAAACAATCGACTTTTGCTCATTACCAGGTAGTCTATATGCCAGGTATATATTTAGATATTTTACCAGATACTGATGAAGGCTTGCGCCGAAACGTTTACACGAAGTTGCATTTTCTGAACTTATATTAATTTCTAAATACAGTTTGATGAAGGAACTTAGGAGAATATATTACCAGGTATATACATATTTGATTTCAAAAGCTTTGATCTGAAGGCTATCTGCTACCATTTTCCCTGAGGCAATGTTTTTCGCAAGGTTTCGATATTTTGAAAACTAATCATTTCATTTTCCATTTCATTTTTATTTGTTTAGGCACATTTTTATTTATTTCATCATAGAAATAAATTGTGCATAGATTGATGTAAAATCAAGCTTAGTAACGCAATTTTCGGGTCACGCCCCTTGTCGGCAGAACCACTGGAATTTCCGAGAATTTCTGCAGAATTCATTGTGACGTCACAGAATTTCAAAAAACAACATCAAAATTCGGAATGTACATAGAAAGTTGTCCTAAACTAACCATAAGAGAGTAAATCAGGAAGAGTAACTAAGAATTTGGGAAGAACTGAAATTTCTTAAAATTATCAGATTCGAGTACTCAGAGTTTCTTATAAGTTTCTTAAAGATTCCAAGAACAAACTTCATGTTCAGTACCTGCTCCCTCGAGAAAACTTCAAAACACCATTTTGAAGCCTGTCCAATATTTGCACATCATTTAAGTACCTTAGAAGTACTATGATACGAGAAACGTGGAAATAAAGTAAACATATTTTATATATTTCATGTTTTCCCTGTACCGGACGATCGAGAGTTGAGTTTCTGACAAGCGGTTTCTTATGACGAAATACGCGTTTACTGTTATTCCACAGTGCCAGATGTCCTAGCGGTTGTTGACCCACTCGTGCAAGTTCAAGAGAACTATGGTTTTCCTGGAAGCTCTGTCATATGATTTTGGCATTTTCGAGGAGCTTTTTATGAATCCCTTGCATGAAGTATGATGTTCCATAATTCTGAAAAGAATCAAGATCGCAAGCAAGTACTCTGGACAAACCTATTTTCGACAGCTTTCAAAAGTAATTCGGACAAGAAAGTTTTGACCTTTTCGCAATTTGGGGAAAAGAACTGGGGAGGGCGCGGAACATGCTGACATCCTTGGTGACAGTAGGAATCGGGGAATCCTCTCCACCTCAGTGATAAACGTTTGGCTTGCGTCTTGATGGCATCTCCTTGCAAAGTTTAGTTATTTTGGACTTTTTATTACTTAGGCGTCTTGCCATCGTTCTACCCATTTGTGAGTTTATCTTAGGGCACTTTATTGCTTCTGTTTACTCAAGTTTGAAGTTAGACCTGTTGATCGGTTTCGAAGACGAGGTCAATTGCCTGCAGTGAAGTGGCTCGAAATACACTCACTAAAAGTTGAAAAGATGACCATATGGCTAAATAACCCAGAGAAATCACTTATCGGTCCAAACAACTATCGTGTGACTCTCGAAGGGTCCAAATAAGTCAAAAACAACTCATGTTTGGAGAAAAAGGTAACCGAGCCGCAAGGAAGTGACTCCCCTTATTTCCTGCTGTTACAAGGGCTGTCAGAATGGGCCGCCCTCTCCCTAGTCCCTTTCTCCAACTTGCGAAAAGATTTCTTGGTCAATATTTACCACCCGAGGCTCTCAAAATCCAATCTCTGGATTTAAATCTACTAACCTTTCGCTTCTTGACTTCGATGTAAGTTTTGAAACCAGGTGAGAGTATGACTCCTTGCATTTTCACAGGGGTTTCATCTTGCCCATGCAGAATCAAATGCAAACCAGAACCAAAAGTGTCATTGAAATAATCATGATGCTCTATGTTAATCGTCATTTCTAGTGCTTGCTTCAGCCCTGTGTTGTTCACCGTGATCAACTTATGTCCACGTTGGCCGGAGTTGAACGTAAAGCATCTATCACCTTGATTGTGATTGAACTCTGTGAAGTTTTTGACAGTACATGGCATGTTCTTTATCCTGCAGTCAGTGAGCATGTCCTGTAGCCTATGATTTGCTCTTCGAATCGTATCTGTGTATTCTTTACCATCGAGAGAAAATACATCCCCTTTATTTACGATAGCGTTATGTAGCTTCGTTCCCTTCATAACTGAGTACCGAACATCATTCAGGTTGCAAATAGAAACGGCTGGGAAAAGCATGTTGTCTTTGTATTTAATCGTCGTTGTTGTGCTAAAAGGGTAGCTGAAGAAATGCCTCGTGCTCTCATATAACTTCTGTACAAGAAGACCTAAGGCTAGTAAGATCAACAATGTCCAGCAAATTCGTCGGATGAAGTGACGTTTGTCAAAACAAAAATGCAAACCATGCAGAGTTGAATTCGACACCAGTTCATTGAAATGCTCCGCTGTCTTTTTTCTTCGGATTTCTCGCTCCTTTTCCATGTCTTTCTTTTCTGCATCTAAGGGAAAGAAGAAAATCTGGTTGAACAAAGCTTGCAAATTTGCATGCGCTTACATGACTGGCGGAATTATATCTGGTTCACCAAAATCAGCTTCCGTTTACACGACGTCCCGGAGTTTCTTCCTTATTTGGAAAACAATTGGGAGCTATGCCACTAAATCAATCAAGTTGAGGCTTCCACAACAGATTAGTTCGAAGGAGCGCGTAGCACAGAGTGGCTAAAATGGTCATGAAAAAAGCAGCTTTGAAACAAGGGTCCTAACATCAAGTACGGTTGTTCGAAATGGCCTACATGGTCATGAAAGACAGCAGCTCTTAGATGAGAGTGTTAAAGTCAAGCACAGTAGTTCAAAGTGGTCTAATTGGTCATGAAAGAAAACAGCTTGAGACAATGGTCCTAAGGTCAAGTACGGTAGTCCAAAATGGCCTACATGGTCGTAAAAGAAAGAAAGCATAAATAAGACTTTTGAAATCAAGTACGGTAGTTCAAAGTGGCCCAGATTGTCCTGAAGTGAAACAAGCTTTGAGACAAAAGTCCTGAAATCAAATACGGTAGTTCAAAGTGGCCTAAGTTGTTGTGAAAGAAACTTTGAGACAGGAGTGCTCTAATCAAATACGGTAGCTCAAAGTGGCCTAAATTGTCCGAAAAACAAAGAAGCATTGTGATGAAGTTCTTCAAATGATATAATCTTCCTAATAAAGCATTGATTTCGTAGAGAAACGAGGCTGCAAGGAATTTCAAATCCTATTAATTAAGAGTCTTGGCGGAGATTTAATGAACTTAAAACATACCGTCAACGCAAAGTATCATCATTTTATAAACCTAAGCTTCAATGCGAAGTGCCGATTTATGGATTATGCTTGGAAGACAAGCAATAGAATTTGAAAATGATCTAAGCCAATTTCATGGTTGCTTTAGCCTTACAAATTTTCGAAGAAAGTGTCTTTAATATGAACAACTATCCTTGTAAATCTGACCAACTGCAAACCTTTTTCAAAGTTTGCCCCACTGAGGAGGGCTATTCATTAATCTACATTCTGTATAGCCATCCCTAAGTTAAGAAGGTTTTTCAAACGAAAATTCTCAAGGACAGGGCCAAAATTGGGTAAAAGTTTACCGTTGAATCGTGAGTGAAATTTGTTAAGTTCTGAGCTTTAAAGGGACAACGTTATGATGCAGATGGGTAAGTTGTCATTAAGGTGGTTAACTGTAAGGACAAGCCTGTACAGAGTCGTCCTTTGAGGTTGTTGTGGTGCAGTGCTGCAATCCTCTGACTTTCAAGCCAGTACAGAAAGGAAGAAAGCGTTCGATCCCAAGCAAAGCCCTACCAGTTAAGTGTCATGACAAAGGGGTCGCGGACTCGATTAGGTCTTCTCTCATGTTCATGATTTCATATTTAAACATATTTATACAGGGTAAAAATTCGATACGAGTAGTGTTTTACAATTTGGCCTTGTTCAGATTATAGCACCTAATAAACTATTTACAAATAAATTACATAAAATATATACATCTGACTACAATAAGCTGTCTACAAAATTAAAGATTTTCGAACCTCAACTGCCTTAACATCTATTTATATGAGTATACCACCGGGGCCTCTTTGATATTGTTGTTAAACTTGTTCCACACTTTTGTACCACGATAAGGGAATGCCTTTTGGCCATTTACTGTTCGCATTAACGGTACTGCAAGATCATCGTTAGTGTTTCTTAGCTCACGTGTATGGAAATCTGATAGTCTAACCAATAGGTCACTGAGGTACTGTGGCATGTATCGTCCTCGTGTTATCATGTATAACCCCTATCGTTCTTTGGCATGTTCCCCTGTTTCCTAGAACCTCTATACGACCCTCGAAATTGGATTGCCGTAATTCCATTTTGCCGCACACAAAGTTGAGGTGAATGGGTCGAGTGACTGAAACAATTTTCGTCAGGTAACTGAAATTAAGCTCGGTCGAGTGAGGTCAAACGCTGGATGGGTGACCTTGGAGGCCTGACCTCACCACTCACCTCATCACCCTTCGGAAGGGACGTTAAACTAGGGGTCCCATCGTGCGGCATGCACAGTGGGCCTAAATTAGCTTTCAATAGTTAGAAACCCTTCTAAGCCCACTCAAAACAAATTGAAAAAAACGCCTCATCACAACACAAAATCTCCTGAAGGTAGTTGGTCTGTTACTAACCAACAAATGCTATGCGATACAAGAAATTTCATGCAAAGACATTGTGCTGTCATACTGCTACGTTTTCGCCATTATTTTCTTGGTAGCTATTTTCCTCCATTCATTCTTTAATTATTTTCTTCTCAATATTAATCACTGCTTTCTCTATGATTCACAACTTTAACTGCCTTCATTATTATGTATGTATTAGCTTTGACGGGAAAATTTCTATTCTTACTACGCAACTCTCATACGTCATACATTTTATGCCATCCTGTTGTTTATTTATTCGTAGCTTTATATAAACCAGATTCTAGACATATTTTAGGTAGAACAGCACGGACATGTAAGGCTAAGCATAGGGGTAGGTAACCGTCTAGCCCAAGAGGCTTGCAAAAGCTCTTGTGGCCTAGTTATTAAGAATCTCACGTATCGATTATTGTTGGATTGGATTTTAAGGGCAGGCAGTGCTTGCGAAAGACTGTTCTGTACCGTTGTATATCATGGCCATTTGTATCGAGATTCGCATATTTGCAGTGCTCAGTAGTAGCCTTCGTAGGTGATGCTAGCCTTGGTTTTGTTTTGAAGAAAGATTATTCATCGAACAGTTCGCCTCATCAATTTTGTGTCTTTCTTGTTAAAATCTTCGGGAGATCCAGAGCCTGGCCGAAAATCCTTTCACATTGGTGACATTGTCGCGGGATAATTGGTTCTTGCAAAAGACCACGAACCCATCGCAAGGAAATGTAGACGACAAGGACAGAGGATCAAGTCAAACTGAGTACATTCATTTTTCAAGTGGAAACAGCGACAGCACTGACAGGAAAGGACTGAGTTTCAAGATGATGGTGAAGATCTCACAAATCAACGATGAAGATAAAGTGAACTAAGAAAGTGGATGATCGAGCCGTGAATTGAATCAACATTGGACTGTCGTTTTGAATTTAGCTATTTCAGGACTGTCGAACATTTAATTATAAAGAATCGAGGGCGATTCTATTTTCTTTCGATGGGGATGTATGTCATACTGCTACGTTTTCGCTATTATTTTCTTGGTAGCTATTTTCCTCCATTCATTCTTTAATTATTTTCTTCTCAATATTAATCACTGCTTTCTCTATGATTCACAACTTTAACTGCCTTCATTATTATGTATGTATTAGCTTTAACGGGAAAATTTCTATTCTTACTACGCAACTCTCATACGTCATACATTTTATGCCTTCCTGTTGTTTATTTATTCGTAGCTTTATATAAACTAGATTCTAGGCAAATTTTAGGTAGAACAGCACGGACATGTAAGGCTAAGCATAGGGGTAGGTAACCGTATAGCCCAAGAGGCTTGCGAAAGCTCTTGTGGCCTAGTTATTAAGAATCTCACGTATCGATTATTGTTGGATTGGATTTTAGGGCAGGCAGTGCTTGCGAAAGACTGTTCTGTACCGTTGTATATCATGGCCATTTGTATCGAGATTCGCATATTTGCAGTGCTCAGTAGTAGCCTTCGTAGGTGATGCTAGCCTTGGTTTTGTTTTGAAGAAAGATTATTCATCGAACAGTTCGCCTCATCAATTTTGTGTCTTTCTTGTTAAAATCTTCGGGAGATCCAGTGCCTGGCCGAAAATCCTTTCACAGTGCAGAAAAATTAAATTTTTTCCTTTCATAGGTAAATTTATTGAGTGCAATGTGATATTTATTTAGAAGTGGTTTAGGAGCCTAGCCTAGGAATTTTACATGGAATGCCTAAATTAAGTGTTTAGAATTGATCCTACTTTCTAGCAACAAGCTTTTCCATGTTTGGCGAATGAAATCTTTTGCGTCGCACGTCATTTGTCAGCAATTGAAAACATCTTAATTTGGATCTACCAAAATGAACCAGCGAATCTAGCAGCTGAACATCTTGCGAATTTTAAACGATATGGACTCTGTGCTTTGTCACATCGTGACAGCTTCATTCTTTACTAACAATGAATTGCTCACCACTAATACTGTTATCAACTGTCTGATCATTTCTTTGAAAACGAAATGAGTGATAATTCTGAAATATCACACTGATAAGAATCTCACTTGAAGTTTGCAGCATGGTAGGCGTTTTTCCAATAAGTATTCATCCTCGAACAAAGATAAAACGCTGTTTTAATCTCTGATTTGAAATCCAGAAACTGATTGCCTGGAAAAGCCGATTTCAAGTTCAGCTTTGTCACTGCGCATTTTCAAGTAAGGTACCTGGAAATTGATACGATCTTCAAACTCTGGTTTCTAGTTGATCTCTTATGTGATTCCAAGAAAAGCGACCCATCGATCAAAGTGACACTAACAGAGTACCACTATATTTTCCATCAGCAGTCGGAGGAAACGATCAAAACTGGTGACCTTGCTAGTGACAGTCGATATTGCTAATGCCATAGAAATTTGGTAGACTTACACCATACACAGTGATTCCACCCAATGCAATGAGTGATGCTGAGAGTTACGTGATGAGTACAGGGAGAAGTGTGGCCCCTAGGATAGCAACCAGACCGTAACCAAAGGGAAAAGGACGGATCAGGTGTACCATTTTTGCCTCCGATGACAGATTCTCTACTCTAAGACCCGTGGAGGCGTGGACCATCTCCCAAAGTTCTTTAAAATGACCACAGTTTGTTGGTTTGAAGTAAACGTGCTATGTTCGTAAGAAAATGAAATTATCTGAAATTATTCTTTGTTTTCCTCGGGATCTCAGCGAAGAGGATAACAAGTGCTAAATTGTACTCATTTATCACTATAAA
Organism: Aurelia sp. 4 Dawson et al 2005; assembly: GCA_964019985.1. Lineage (NCBI taxonomy): Eukaryota > Metazoa > Cnidaria > Scyphozoa > Semaeostomeae > Ulmaridae > Aurelia > Aurelia sp. 4 Dawson et al 2005. The sequence goes on from OZ026503.1 coordinate 13,603,552, forward strand.
CCTCACTGAAATTTGATTGTGAACTACAGCCTACGGCCATTATTTATGTTTCGTGAGGGGCTCTCTGCAAAATTCCCCATGTGAAATGATTGGCCGATTTCCACCAAATCTAATTCAGAATTACTTTTCCATTTCCACCAATGAAGAATTTCACCAAACATTTTACTTAGGTATGCAAGGTCGACAATTCGATCAGATATAATTTTTTACTCACTCAGTAAAATTCCAGAGAGGTGAGACTCTTATCTCATTAGAATTTTCAAGAGTCTTGAGCGGTTTCAACGAGCAAACGCTTTCTCTTGCGATTACTGAATTATGTTTCTCATGTGAAGGTATTGTTTAAGTTGTAAATAAGAGATAAAAATCAGTTTGAAAACAAACAACGCTAACTTTTTGAAAGCAGATGTAGGAGATGGGATAATGTTTGCTGCTTTACTTGTGACAAGACGAATCAAATAGAGCTGTACGCGAGCATTACAATCCAAAAGAACTCACATAACAGAGCAAACGAATTCTCAATCAAAGTGCAAGCTTGGTGTCATGTATTTGCTTGGCAGGTGGGCTAAATTCGGATTAGACGATTCAACGATATTCCTTTCAAGCTGTCTTCTACTCAAAAATATGCTGTGCTAATAAAAGAGCAAATAGAGCAAATAGAATAGGCCACATGTGATACAAATCTTTTGCAAAGAAAGCTTTGAGTAACAGCTCCCTGAAAAGAAATCTGACTTACGACTTTGCAGTTTCTTGGTGGTGATTCTTGCAGATTTAAAGTAGGTAGAGTTCTCTATGTGCACAACCATTCATTTCAGCCAGTTTACCTATTGTCCTCATTCTGTGGTATGTGATCAGAGACCAACAACATAGCGAGGTAAAAAGATGCTGCTTCGTATGCTTTCATTCATAAACAAAATCTCTCGACATTCTTTAGCAGGAAGGCTTTTTCTGTCTAAGTATATCTATGCACAGAGAATACAGAAGGAGAGGGACATCTGTAAGTTTGAAACAAGCAAAACCAAGGACCAGCTTTTGCAGTTAGACCTCATGATGCAAAATAAATCATCAAAATTGTAATATATCATCAGCATATTCAGAAAAACTTTGAAATTTAGTATGATCATGACCAATGTTCAATGTACGGTGTGAGAAAAAATCTGACACGTTTGGTGGGATTTGGAACGATAAGTATGTAGCACAGATAATCAAAACTTAATAGTTGGTGTAAGAAATTTTTGTTGGTAAAATAACTCATCACTTAGACCCACAAACATGGAAAATGCTGAACCTTAGAGTCCTACTCTAGGTGATCTTGATATTTCTACGAAGGTGCTTTGTTCTCTTCTTTGACTTTGCCAGCCCTGAATCAGGCACTTTTTGCTCCTCATGGAATGTTTGACTCGTTTGCAGCTCGGATTTGATTCTAACACAGACTCCGGTGGTGCCGATTTAACAGAAGCAACGCCAAAATGAGGCAGTTTCATAGGGAGTGGAGAAGTCGTAATGATCAAAACACATGCGCACTATAAAGGAGTCAACCGCCCTGAATTTGTCAAATTCAGGGTATAATTTCAGACGTCAAATGGCACACCCCTGTCACCCACCTATTGAAGTTACCCGGCGGGATGAATGGCAGAGTGTCTTATGCAGTCTTTATCAGCTGACTGAAGTTAAGCCTGGTCGAGTGAGGTCAAACTCCAGATGGGTGACCTTATTTTTCAGCTGACGACTTCCACACTTACAAGCAGCATCTTTGATATGAAATTCCGTGTTCTGTAACAGCCTAAATTCGTATGATAATGGCTATCAATAAAGAGAAACTGTGGATTTTGACATGAAATAACTTTCTATTTTCGCCTTTCGGTCTGGTCCCCTTTTCTTCTCGCCTTTGCATTCTCTCTTTAGACTTGAAAAAACCTCTAGGATCAATAGTGCTGTGGTCTGCTAGTCTCTTATTGTTTTCACCCCTGTTGCTAACTATGATCCTTTGCTGCCCCAAATGAATGGCAAAAGAAGTGGAGCCCATGCCACGAATGACCTTCAACAAAAGTTAAAGTTTGAGTCGAAAGGGATCATGGTTATCTGCAGGTCTTTAACGCTATTATCAGACCAAGCTCAAATAAGACTCTTTGCGTGGCCTATGCAAACCATGTCATTGCATCATAAAACGCAAGTTGTATTTCTGTCGCGGCAACAAAACGCTTCAGAAGTGGATTCAACTTTAAACGAGAAGATGGTTCTTCATTAAGTCTTTTGGTATAATCGTACTGTTTAATATCATCCTCCTGTGTGATTTTCGGAGTTGTTGCCTTCAAAATTACTCGATCCTAAAAAACGTACTTTTTTTCATCCAGAAACTCTTTAAGAAAACTCAGATCTTAGATCACTAAACGACTATAGTGGGACGCAGTTATTTGTGAAACCATTCTCTCGGCATGGACATCCTTGGCGTATTTCACTCAATGTTTACTTGTTTGTTCCTAGTACGGTATTTATGGACAATGACATGGCTATCTGAACACTTTGTTGTACAAAGTAACCACAAAGGCTTTATCATGAACGCCATTAACCTCCAAGAAGCCCTCGAGAAAGAAACATTTAGTATTCAAATGGCTACAATTTAGAAAACTTTCAGTACTTCGTTAACTTCAAACTTTCTCATAAAGAACCATTGAGTCAAATTTTGGATTTACAAAACTTGTATGTACCCAGCATGATATGACTGCGCATTATCAATCGAAAAACAAAGTAACTCCTAGGAAATACCTGCCAAGTGTGACATGACTTTCCTGTATATATCTTTATTCGAAAATTCTTCTCCAGAATCAAGAATCCAATCTACTCCTTTCAGAACTTCTTTCTCGTGGCTGAATTTATACATCGTCATGCTTCGACATTGAATTCCTTGAAGTCATCTGTATGTTCAGTGTATCTCTGCGTATTCAGCGTTTTTCTGTGTGTGAGAAAGCTCGATTGTCAGTTCAAGGGAACTGCATGAGAGTTCTTGCGACAAAGATTGCGAGAAGATTGATTCAACGCAGCCAAATCAAATCATCCGTCTGTCCTGATCCCACTTTTTGTGCGACACTTCATCAAAACTAAGTCTTCATCTCGTCTTCTACATTTCAAAGGCCATATTTATCGAGTAGTGCTAAATACATCGATAGCGGAGGAGATCAATTGCTTTTTCTGTTCAGCTGATTATGTTACAATCAAGTGAAAACATGTGCGACTGCGAACCGCCCGCGCGTAAAGTCGATCAACTGCAGACGTAAAGACAAAAATCGATTGATCAAGACCGCTGTCATCCATGAACTTTGTTATTGTTCGCGCGCGGCTTTCATGCTATGTACTCAAAAACCAAACAGAGATGATCTTTCGATCAATTGAAATGTTTTATCAAGATTATACTTGAGTCCATAGTTGATTTTAAATCACCTTAGAGAGATTAAGTGTTGAGTAAAGATCTTCCATCACTTTCTCGTGTGTTTAAACATTCTTGCTTGCCCTATCATGTCTATGCCATCAGAACGCACCAAATTTTGATTGACTAACAAATTGGTACGTTTGAGCAAACCTAGACTTCCAAGTACCTTTATAAGAAACCGCGCTTATAAGAAACTATAGCCTCAATCTTTGGAAAACCTTCACAAATGGCATAAAATAAATCTGATTCATTTGTTTAAACTTTGCTTGTGCAGCTGGATTTTTAGCCAACCTCTCACTGCTTGTCATTTCCTTGCTTCCTTATAGTTTCAAATGCAATTGACTGTTTGATTGCTTGGTTGCGTGGTTCATTGGTTTTTTTGCTTTGCCTGATTGATAATTCAACTCTGCCAATTCGCTAACTTTACTCCAATACTGCAGCGTTTTAGACATTACGGTCATTTTCATGTGGATCTTTGACTCTGAACTTTGCAGTACTTGATTTAAAGTTAGGACAAGTCCGGGGTTGGTATAATTGTTGATTATTCAAAATATTACACCGTCGTGAATGGTGCGTTGTACTTTTTCAATTTTTTTTCTCGTTTTATCTGCGAAACTACATGTTATTTCAATCTGCTAAGAAGTGCGAAATGATGTCATTTTCTATGACGTCACTTCACGTTGACCTGAACGAGGCTGCCAAATCTGTTGATATGTAATACCATTCAAATTGTTAGTCTCCTTATCGCGCCTTCCCACACTCGTGCAAAATACAAAATAGCGACGATATTTGGCCAAACTTACAAAGATTCATTAACCTATTCATGAAAATTGGAGGCATCAAAATTTGGAAAAAAACTCACGACTGGTGTTAGTATTTGGTAAGGTTGCTTTTTAACAATAATGTTATCAACCCCGGACTTGTCCTATGAACCAAATTTTCATATCAAAAAGGTTTTTGAAGAAGTGTTTTGTTTTCATGAAATTGAAATTCACAGTTTAGCTCTGCTCATTGAGGATGATCGATGGACCTTATGATCCCAGAGTATGACACCACAAGGAGTGTTCTTAGCTTTGTAATTTACTTTCCGTCTGCAGCTCATAGCCAAAAGTTTGAAAGTATGTTATCTCGAATATGGACCTAGACTGACTGTATATTAAATCAATGTTTTTAGTTAACTCGTTTCTTTCTCGCACCCTCCTACATTTTGTTTCCTTCAGTTTAAAAACGCAACCATCATTCGGTTCAATGAGAAAAAACTGAGACTCCCATAATAAGCATATTCTAGTCCTAGTAAAGTTTTTTACTTCTGAAAGAGGTATTTGGGGTTTCTCATGAGCGGTTTCTCGCAAAAATGAGTCTACTGTGTTTTTCAACTGTAAATGAGCAGAAGTCTTCATAATCCATTCTGCTATGGTTGAATTAGAATTAACAGACAGAGTTTGAGACTGCTAAGTTAAGCCCTATCAAAACTCACGAGAAAAAGAACTTGGTATGCAGCTAACATGGTTTCTAATTCAGATTCTCAATGAAGCAGCAGAAAAGACTTGAGGACATTTGCAGAACTACACGATTTTGCAACGATCCCGGGAGGGGGTTTCTCCAGTATGGAGTAAGACGGGGATGTGCGTCAATTTTGAGTAGTTTTGGTCTGAACATTCTGGTATTGGGGTATCCTTTTACTGGAAAATGTTCTGTGATTGGCGTGTATTTCCCTTGGAATGTTCTGGATTGGGGTTTACTGTTATACTCAAAATTTTGGTAATGAGCGTTGAATGAAAGTACAACTGGATACTTTTTCGAGCAACACGTTCTCAGTTTCAGGCGAACAGATTTCAAGTATTTTTGTGTGTTGAAATTGTGCTCAAATCAGAGCCTCGTTCCAATGGCCACTTGGACCAAAATTCTCGTTCCCAGCCAACGAAAAATGAAATCTTGGTGGCAAACGACAATTGAATTCTTGCAGGACCGTCGAGAGGGGGGTAGCTAGGGTAGTTACCAGGGGGCCGGGGTCCTTAGGGGACCAAAAAAACATATATTATGATTTTTTCTTTGTTTCTAGTTTTCCTCGAGGTACGCATCAAGGCCCATGGGCCCACTACTGTCATTTTCAACTTGGTCCGTACGAGGTAAAAGCACTTCTAATCTCCAAATTATGCTTTTAATAGTGTTTAGGAGACCGCTTCCATCTAAAAGCCTAAAAGCAGCATTTTAAAAGTGCATAGGAGATGATCCAAGAGAGGAGGGCGTGGTCCAAAGATTTTCTGGTGCCTTGGGCCGGAGAGCCCCTCCAATTCCTTGACTCCTTAGGCCCGACCACCTCTCGATAGCCCTGAATTCTGGGATTGACTATCAATATCTCACATCTACTCTGGGATTGGGTCGTGACAGAAATTATTGCAGCGCACATTCCCGCATGAATTTATAGTGAAATGCCCCCCCTCTCTCGGGGCAACGATGAAACACAACAGCAGTGTATGCACCCAAGAATGTTGTATCCGAAGAAAATGTAATCACAGAGTTCAAATCCACCCACAAAAACCACTTTACTAGCATACGAGAAGACTCAATTTTGAATAATGAATCTGGTCGTGGGCTGCCCTTTTACCTGACAGAAATAGTTTTCTCCTTCGCTAATTCCTTGATAAAAAGAAGTTTTTATAATTTCAGCTCCAGTTTTCCAAGGTCACCCAAAATGTTTTGACGCTGTACAGCAATTAAAAATGTTTTGACTTCGTTTAGTTGCAAATTCGGTTAATAATGATTTCTTACTTAGTGCTTTGAAATACCTTTAAACAAAAAAAGTTTTCACTTTGAGCATTAAAAATTTAGGAGATTCGTAGATAATCTATGGCAGCGAATATTCCCTTAATTTTGAAAACCATGTTCTGCTTATAAGAAAATCAACACTCAGATCGCAAAAAAATTAAGAAGCTCCAGTACTTGGAAAATATGACTTAGGAAACTATTTGTTTTCACAGAGGAATTCCCTTTCATATTTTACTCAATTTTCACTTCTTTCCTTTATAACATTACCTTAAACACTGGCATGGCTCCTAAAACTTAGTTTCGTAATTTTTCCGGGGGGGGAACAGGTTGTGAACATTGGGAATGTTATGGAACCTTTAAAAAACTCATGAGAAACTCCAATACTGAAAATGTGATGATTTTAAGAACTTTCAGTACTGGCCCAAATTCTTAGTTTCTTGTAAAAATAGATACGTATAATTGAATTTTGGCGACTTTTTTAAACGGGGATATTTTTTGCGATACCCTGAGCGGTCGTAAGCTTGTGTTTGTTGCAGTTTTCACACTATGATGATTTCGAGCTATTTTTAGAGCATATCAATTGTAGCTCTTGCTTCTTTTGATATCTGTTGAATTAAGAGACAGTGCAAAATTAATTCTATTACACGGCCGGTGGAGAAGACAAATTGTTGCATAAAATCTGTTCTCCGAGTATCAATCATTACAAAAAAATACAATTGCCCTGAAACCTTTTCCTTAAAAAATCTATCTGTCCCGGACCGCATTCATGAACAAGAATGTTGTATATAGTACCATAGTACCACCGATGAATTAGCCATAGACCATAAGAAAGGCAGTTCATCTCAAAAAGAATCTCTGTCAATGTCGGATGAATCCTTCTTGCAAGAAATTAACAAGGAAATTTGGCGTCATTTATACACATCTTTGCATCTATTTCTCAACTTGCATGATTCACAATTTTGTCCTTAAGGAAAGCCATGTTATATTTCAAAGTTCATCCTATCTTGAGCTCATAAAAAGTTACTGCCCCATTCAAGCCCATTCATATTTGCTTAAAAAAGTGTTGATCCACTTGTGTACAAGCTCAAAAAAGTAGTTGCCCCGTTACGTTTGGCAACGGCCATGCTATAGAATAAACTTTGCACTGTCCCTAACGTTAACAATTTCTGAAAGCCTTTTGATTAACGAGATGAAACTGAACGTAAGGATTTTCATTGAAAGGGCCAGTTTTGCCAGCATAGATGGTACTGGGCATCTCTTCGTTGGCCTCTGTTGTCAACCCGTTGATGGCAAATCAAAATAGCGATAACACGGAGATTACAAGAACAAAGCATGCTGGGTGAAACGAGCCTCTTAGACGCTACAAACTGCATGTTTGTGAGCACATCTGTCATTAATTCTGACAATGTAAAGTAGGAAGATTCATTATTCAGATGCTGTTTAGGACTATGCAGCGATCTGATTATCAATTAACAAAAGATTGAAAAACAGTACATTTGACAATCCTTTCTTGTGACTGTGACCTTCTTAAACTGTAGTTATGTAATTGTTTTTTTAAATCTGTTGAAGGTTCATAATTCAGATGCTGTTTAGGACTATGCAGCGATCTTATTATCAATTAACAAAAGATAACATTACATTTAACAATCCATTCTTATGACTAGCCTTCTTAAGGTAGGACACCTATAACTTTTGGGCAAAAAGTGATAAATTCAAAAAAAATTTTAGTTATCACATCCCAATAGGAAAATATCTCTGCTTTAAGATTTTTTAAGAATTTCCTCTCTAAAAGTGATACTTTTTGCAGAAATTGTGAAAGTTTGAGGGGCATATTTTCCATAATTCCCTAGCAACACCCTTAGCAACCGATTTTCAGTGGTTTGGGGATCGTTTGTCTGATCTAAACCCTCCCAAGGAACTTCAAACATCAGATCTATTATGTTTAAGCCTCTGCGAAGGAGCAAAGAAGGATTCATACTGAGGTTGTTTAGAAATGGCTGAATTGTTGGCGATTGCACGCACTTGAAAGAAGTTTCTTTAGATTCTCAAAATGGGAAATAGAAGGTCAAGGTTAAGCAGTAAGAGAAGGCGAATATTTAAAGGAAATCGATACACAGCAGTTCAGAGAAAAGAAGAGTTAGAAATACAGAGAAATGTTTGTCCTGCAGAAAGCTTGGACGCTGCCTGCGAGAGCAGTAGTAGCAGCGGTTGCTCATCCTCGGTTAGGCTTAGGCCTAAGCCTGATTTGCCACGTTTCACCAAATCAGCTGTTGCTGGCAATCACCTGAACAAAGATATTATCAACGAAGAGGAAGACTTCAACATGATAATCTATTTTCCAATCTTAGTTTCAATGTTCTGTCAATTTGCCCGATGCAATCAGGAAGACTGCAACTCTCCACTCAAAATGGAAATTGATATGCAAAGGAAGAGTGGCTTATGCCATGAAGTCAAAGTTTTTTGTCCAAATTGTAATTTTAGCCAATATTTTGATACATCTGTTCGACAGTCAAAGCTTACTAATGCCAAAAGTGGGAAGCCATTCTTTGATGTGAATTTGAGAACTGTTCTTGCCTTTCGAGAATTAGGGAAAGGATATGAAGCTATGGTGAACTTCAGTACAATAATGAACATGACAAAACCAATGACTTGCTCAAGCTACCAGAACTGCATTGATGAAATTCATAAAGCTTTTGAAGAAGAAAAAACATTGTCTCTAAAGAAGGTTGGCTTAATGGCATCATATACAACAACAAGTAAAGAAGCAAAAACTGCCAGTGAAGTATCACAATGTACAGTGTCCTTAGATGGCACATGGCAAACACGGGGATATTCATCAATTAATGGCATTGTCACTTGCATGTATGGAAATAAATGTTTAGATTAGCAAGTCCTCTCTAAGCACTGCAGAGCTTGCTCAAAATGGGAAAAGACAAATAAGGACTCTGTAGAATATATTGAATGGAAAAGTAGCCACAAGTGTCCAGCTAACCATAGCGGATCATCATCATCAATGGAGTCAGCTGGTGCCCTTAAGATTTTTAAGCGATCAGTTGAAAAACACAGCCTTCAATACTCAAAATATTTAGGAGATGGTGACAGCTCTTCATTTTCCGTTGTTCAATCATCCTATCCATATGGGCCAGGTGTGAAGATTGAAAAGCTTGAGTGCATCGGTCACATTCAAAAGAGAATTGGAGGCAGGCTTCGAAAGCTGAAATCTGATTGGAAGGGGAAAAAGCTTGCAGATGGAAAAAGTATTTCAGGTGTGGGTAGACTGAGTGACAATGCTATAAACAAACTTCAAAACTACTTTGGAATTGCTATTAGAACAAATTTGGATTCTGTGTATGGAATGAAAAAGTGTATTCTTGCGTCTCTATTCCATAATTCCTCGATAGAAATTAATAAGCGTCACCAATTTTGTCCACGCACAGTGGACAGTTGGTGCAATTGGCAGAAAGAAAAGGCAGAAGGCAAAGAAGCAAAATTTCAGCCAAAACTGAATATCCCAGAGATCATCTTTGACATGATTTTACCAATATACAAGGAGCTATCTGCAGATGAGCTGTTAAACAAATGCCTCCATGGCAAGACGCAGAATTCAAATGAATCGCTTCATGGATTGATTTGGCAACGGTGCCCAAAAATAACTTACAGTGCAAGAAAAATTGTTGAAATAGCAGCAGCAAGTGCTGCTTGTCATTTGAATGATGGCAGAGAGTGCATAAGAAATCTTTTGAACAGAATGGAACTAAATGTTGGAGCTCATGCAGATAGAGGTTTGCAGCGTAGTGCATAGAAGCGCAAACACCATAGTGAATTGCGTAACTCAGAAAGAGCCAAAAGAAGAAGAAAAGACTTGAGGAGCATCAAAAAGGGTTGGAATGATAAGATAAATGAGGTAGAAGGTGAATCATATGGTTCTGGCAAGTTTTAGGTATGACAGGCTTTGTTGCAATTACTGGAAATATAAAAAAACTGTGTAAAAACTGTTTTAAAACTTTGCCTTTTAACGGATGCATCAGAAATGTGGACGTAAATATTTCAGAAACTGTTCAAGTTATAAACTTGCAACTTTTACACAATAAACTTCATTTCTGTTCCTTGTGTATGGACTAAAATGGGCTAAATAAGTGGTGTTTATGTTGCCTAATGATGATGAGGATTTTCTGCAAAATTTGCCAAAACGCATCAATTTTTGCAAATCCTTCAAAAATATTTCAAAAAGCATCTCAAAATTTATGTCTTTAGTACAAACACTAAAACAACTCTTATATAACAATTTTATCAAAACCCCCCCTGTTCCTTGCTTATAATTTCAGAGGAGAATTAGTCCAAAGTGTGTTATTTTTCTCAAATGTATTTGTTGCTATGGCAACAGCTAATTTGCATATTGAATATTATTAATCAAAATATTTCATAGAATCTCAATATTTATCATATCAATGCTTTCAGCATTAAATATATTAGGTATTCTAGAAGTTTGGAAAGTTATAGGTGTCCTACCTTAAACTGTAGTTATGTAATTCCCTTTCTAAATCTGTTGGAATTTGCACAGCCACGATTTGCCACGGCTCCCTAATCTTTATGTGATGTCAAAGCTAGCATATAGTACGGTAACTATGATGGTTAAGGCATGCCCTGTCCGTTCGTTCCGGCAGTGGTTCCGGCAATGCCTGCGGCCGCCTTACAGCACTTTACTTCAATATGAAAACTAGGCTTTAGTCAACATCTTAAAGATCACAATCTCTTGGCATCAAGCCCTAGCCTCACTCTGTGAAGACCCTCAACTTACGATCATCTCATTGAAATGAATTTATTGTTGTTGTTGTCGCTTCTCCTAAACAAGAAAAGTCACTCGAAGGTAGGAGCTTTTAGCTTGATTAAGTAGCTCAAAGGAAACATTCACCTAGGTACTGATAGCTTGTTTTACCTTCTAGCACTCCAGGAAGACCGCTTTTTGGCGTTTTAGGATGGGTGCCTTTGAGAAAAATAGCAGTTGATTTAGGCCATGTCCGTTTTCTCGAAGCGTAAGGATAAGAGTCGTAGTTATAGCGACATATCAGTTCAAGCAAAGAGCGAACTAAGACTGTGAAGTACTTATTGTGTACATAACCTACTCTACGCTGAGATCCTACTTAGTGAAAACATACTTAACAATACTGTGTCACAAAATGCTTCTAGAATCCAGTTCACTAGAATGTCTTTGCATCCTACATTAGAAAACCTAATGGAAAACTTCTGAGGTAGAATTGATTGAGTTGAAAGAGGTAAGAGCGCTAAAAAAATTATGGCTCAATTTCAACAGAGTAAAGCGTAGAGACAGGAATGAAACAAAAAATATTCAAAAACAATGGAACGAAAGAATAATGTTGTTACAATTTGGCACAACCTCAAATGATTTTTGATCAAATAAAATGGGACGGAAATGATATTAAATCTGCCCAAAGAGACACATGACCTTCTTTCATGAAAAAAATCTTTATTTCTTTACTTGGACGACTGCCAATTTCAGATCCATTTAACGAAAAGCGGATGAATTGTCTCAGAAACCATGATTCTTTCAGTGCCGCCCTTACCGTTGAACTCACGTACCTCTTTGAGCCTAAGTCACAGGCGCGGATTTAGTGGGGGGCCGGGGGGGCCATGGCCCCCCAATGTGTAAGAGTTCTCGTAAAAAACATTGTCTTTTACAGATAAAAGAATATGTTTTAAACCTTTACTTCCTAAAGCAACCCACAAATAAATATAGCACAGCTGCACGATAATTCGGCTAACGACAAGCCCGTCTAACTAACTATTTATTGTTGATCCAGAGGTTTGAAAATACATATACGAATCTGAATTCTAAACGAAATTTAATTGCGTGAGGTCGAGACTGAAAATCATTTGTTTCATTCACTTTGTCAAAGTATCGGTGATTCAGGATCTTCCAGTCAACTTTGCTGTTGAAGTTTATTTTACGATAAATTTCGTTCTTATAAAGACGTACGATGAAGACTCATGTCTTCTGTTGTGATAGTTACAAAATGTTGATAAGTCACTTTAATATCACTGGAGGGAGCACACACTTTTGAATACAAGTGAAGCTTCTAGAAGGTGACTAATAAGCGAAGAGAATTTTGACTGCTTACTCCGATGAGGGAACTTACCATGGGAAATTTCACGGGATTTTCACGTAACTTTGAAATGTCTTTGAATCGTGGATTTGAGAACAACTTTATTATTCTATGCAAAATTTTCATTTCCATGGTGGTGGAGCTTATCTCCGCGATACGCATTCCCGAACCAGTGCTTATGATAACATTTTTTTGATGGTCTGTTACTTTCCTAACTGATCGCCCATGACGTTTTGGACAAAAATTCCAGTTTGTATGTCAGGAGGAATGAAGATTAAGTGATCAGCTTAACCCTATAGTGGTTGGGCTATTTGATTGTCCCATTTTGGTTGGGGGGGGGCGAAAAAGCCCCCCCCCCCTACCTAACTCTTGACTGGTAACAGGTAGAGTGACCAAATTTTGTGTGCTATAGCCTCAGGCATGTGCTTTTTGAAAATATAAAAATTAACCTAAGATTGGCCCTCATTTTTGCTCACGTCAGCATTTTCCTTTGTGTGGTCAAGAAAAGCGGCAAAATTGACTAAAATCAGGAAAATTGCGATTAAATTAAATTTGGAGCACATTTTCCACCCAAACATAATAATTGTGATAGAATGCATCGAATAACACTACACTACAAAAGAAGTTTGCAAAATATTCAACATATGTTCCTTTTTTCACGATAATTGAGATTTGAGAATTTGCGATTTTTCCCGGGTCAGTCCCAGAAAATTGTCTCCCGCCCCCTCATTTTTCAAAATATTTCAATGAAACCTTTTGATAAGTTGCACAATAAGTAGTTGCAAAAAGTCAAGAAGTTTTATGGCTATAAATATCTTCCTAACAGAGTTATTTAAAAGAATCTACTAGGGGGGCAAAGTTGCCCCCCCCCAACCAAAATAGGGTTAATGATCTAAAATGAAGTAAAAGGGGCGTTTCCCACGTTTTCCGAGAGTCTGAAGGGCGTGGCCCCAAAAAATTTTCCTGGGGGCTACGCCCCCAGACCCCCATCTTTCCTTCTTAGCGGCCCTCCCCAAACTCCAAGCCTGGATCCGCCCCTGCTAAGTCATATCAAAATAGTCACATGGGCTTGCGGGATTCCATGATTTAGATCTCTGGGTACCAGGAATGGTTTGAATCTTTCGTAAAAAGTTCCTAAAAAAAACAGTCACAAGCTATTCGGACCTGGTATTCGTGATGCAAAGCCAAAGTAAGAGAACAATTTCCCAACCCTTGATCAAAGAATTGTCAGGAATTCCATTTTTTGTAGGAAGACAAACACTGGATGGTCAGAAGTGCTCCAAGGAAAAGAAACAGAGTTACACAAAAGTGCCTAAATGGTGGCGATCCACAGAAATTTAGAAGATGTTGTGGCGCCGTGTTGTAATCCACTGACTTTGCAGCCAGAAAAGTCATGCGAAAGGGGTTTAAATCGCACCAGCACCCCTTGAGCGTCATGACAAGGGGTCGCGGAACTCGATTAGCGCTTAGCTACTTCTGCGGTTGACGCTAAAAACCACAACTTCGCCTTCACCTTCACGTCACAAAATTGTTAACGTTTGCAACATGACAATGTGCAAGTTGTGATGGAGATAGGAATTTTACGCCGAGGAGAGTTATTTCTACTCAAAAAGACTTTCACAGGAATGCTTTTTTATAAAGGCATGCTGCAAACTCTCAGAAGTTATATTTTAACACCGGCAATCATGGGACTGGAACGAGTACTCTTAGCCAACGTAGGCATGGACCGCGAAGCATATTTTGGATTCAGGGGGCTAGGCCAATCAGAAACACAGAGGGGGTCTAGGGGTGAAGCCCCAGGAACATTTTCAAACCACGCCCTCTACTTTGGCTATAAAAGCAGCCACCACCCTTTTTTACTTCTACTTCTACCTTTACTTCTACTTGAATAATTGACTTCTTCAAAAAGAAGGTAATATCAATGTGAAGGAAAGGGAAACACAGGAAAGGAAAGGGGTAACAAAGGAAATGGGAAAGGGGTAACAAAGGAAAGGGGTAACAAAGGAATAACAAAGGAAAGGGGGAGACACAGGACAACAGCACTTACCAGATGAAATTGATGATGAAAATTAGAGGCGTATGGCATATCAGAGCTCATCATAACCTAAAATTACAAGCCCTATACTGGGTGAGTCAAAAAGAAGTTTAAGCGTTTGAAGGGCTGTGGAATAAAACGTATGTGACCGATACAAAACTAAGGTGTTAATCTATCACTCAAAGGCTAACTTAGATGACAAAATTTTGTGTGGTAAAATAAAACATCATTAAGACCCAACAATAACAAAAATTCTTGTAAGGGGTTTGTATAGGAATCGAGAATTCCACATTCCATTCTGGTCCATGATTTCATGGCATTGAAGTTTAAATTGCCAGCTTGAGATGCTAGTTCAAATTTCAATTGAAGGTAAATTATGGACCTGAATGGAATGTGGAATTTTCGTTCCCAAACATGCCCTTTACCAGCACTTTCTTAATCTCTGGGTCTGCAACATGAGGGATACTACCAAACAAAATTTTCTTATCTAATTTGACCTGTGACTGATAGATGAACATTTGAGTTTTGAATATTGGTCATATACTTTTTCTTCTACAGCCCTCCAAATGCCTAAACTTTTTTTGAATCACCCGGTACATGAAATACTTTAAGTAGAGAATGGTTGCTCTGTTGTCCTATGGTCTGAGGATATCTAATTTATAACCTAATGCGCCGTGGAAAAAGTATTCATCATTGGCATACCTAGCGACCAAGTCATCCTACAGCATCATAGATTGCAATGAACTGTATTACAATATTTTATTTCACAGCAAAGGCTCGGGGGTCACGGAGGGAAGGGCCTCGAAGGAAAGGACGTCGTTTGTCTTGTGCGTTGTAAAGTTAAAACGCCGTTGAAACTTTCATAATCTCGTGGAATTACCATCTCTGAAAAATAGATTCTAAAATCAAATGCTTTCATGGTATATGGGTATTTTTAAAATGAATTTCAGTATAGCCGAAAGATTGCTGAGGAGCCAAGTAGGTTGGATTTGTAAACTGATTAATGCTAACCCTGCAACAAGCAAAAAGATGATTTCCTCAGCAAGACGTCCATGAACGTGGCTGCTCTCTGGACTGTCAAAAAAGCATTTAATAATTTAGCAGTTCTTATTACTCATAAGAAGAGGACAGTTAATATAAGTTATGTCGACGTTGCAGCTATTTTTGTCATTAGACATGGAAATGACATTCGACACTTTGTAGAATTTTAAAAATTGTTGTCTTTATTGGTGCTGCAAACAAATACACTGAAACGATTTTTGCATCTGAAAATAGAGAGAATGTGTGCTATAAAATTGCCTGCTAAATTCTAAATATTCAAAGCTGTAGCAGCAGTAACTACATGTAAAGATTACTGCATTTATGGCATAATACTCCCTGTATTTCATTTTGTTGAGTCAAAACAAAAAGAGAGTTTACAGACACTCACAAATAAGGGTGTTAACGATTTAATAAAACAAATGGCAATATCTTATCATATAAACATGATTTGTTAATGGCTAGAAACTGTCTTGAAAATTATTCTAAAGCCCCCCGGTTGCGCGATTCTGCAACTTAGATATTTCATGCTCTCAAAACGACTTCAACCCCAAACTTCTTCACTTCAACCCCTCCCCCTCCCCCTCCCCCCTTAGTTTGCTCTGACCATGCTGCCAGCTGTAAGATGTCCGGTAGAAGGAGTGTTCTTCTTCATTCATTCAATGCATTCTCTTGACGAAATACCAGCTGAAGGTGATTTCGGCACAATTCATCAACTAAGATGCTTTATGAATATATGAATATAAAAGAATCAGGCAGTGATTTGATCGATGAGTGAACGAAATGAGGCCTGCTCATTCTTACCGTGTGTACAAGGACCTGAAAGAAAGGCGTGGGTCTGGCACCCAAGAAGCCGTTTCACTGTTTCATAATGAGTCTCTATTGCTCAAGGGTTGACGCAGCAGGGAAACTAGGGACTCGAGTCATCAGTCCATCTAGGATCCTCTACAATATAGATACTATCCTGGTGATTTTGAATCTCTTTGAAAGTCCTTGGATTTGGTGTTAACAAATCATTGTAAATTTGCTTATCTTTATTTAGTAGGATTTGAAAAAACTTCAAATTGGTGGTTAAGAAAAGATGCAACCAAAGAGTGTCCTTCTTACTACCTGGGGTAGCTTGTTAAATCACAGCGTTAAAATTCTCAGTTTTGATTTTGTTGACTTTCAATGTTTGCAGACAAAAAACCATTGAATGCTCCACAGACAAATCTTTCAAGAACAATAACTCTTTCAGTGTTTTCATAAATCGAAAGTTTTCTACGGTGTCGTATCAAGATAAAAGTTTTGGCTAGGGAATATCTGGAAATTTAAGAACTACCGGGTGTCCCAAAAAAGTATACGGATTTCGACGACCGTAGCGATAAGCATATAGCGCGAATTAACCCAAAATGATTTTCAAAACATACCTCGATAGCTAAGTTGAACATAGATACCTCGTTTCTTTTTGAAAATCAGAAAGATTACGAATGCTACTGCATATGAGAATAGCCTTAAAGACCATTTTAGTTAAATCGCACACTTTAATCAGCTCAAAGAACCATTGTAAATATTTTTATCCTTTCATTTTATCGAAAAATTGTAAATAGGAGATTTCATAAGCTTCAGTTTGATTTATTATTTTTAACAGGACACACGTTGATAACAACGATGATTCGTTGAAGTGTTTTATCCTGTATAAATATTCGTATATTATTATTATTATTATTATTATTATTATTATTATTATTATTATTATTATTATTATTATTATTATTATTATTATTATTATTATTATTATTATTATTATTATTATTATTATTATTATTATTATTATTATTATTATTATTATTATTATTATCATTATTATTATTATTATTATTTATGTTTGTTGATATCGGTGCGTTGAGAGTGAAGTTATTAGTCTTCAAAGGACAAATTTGCCTCCACCTCCAAACCAGAGCTTTGACGTTTTGGCCTAAGCAAATTCTTGACGCGCAGTGAATAAAATCAGCAAAATTTGAAGACGGCACAACAGATGCGTTTGAAAAAATACAGCCCACATGAGACCTACCGTCAAGGGAGCTCCGAAATCATTTTCATTCATCTCAATGTCATATCGACAATTTAATTTGAACATATTATTTATCGGTGAAAATACTCCCTAAACATACTGTTCACAGGTGAAAGTACTCCCTTGAGAATCAATGCACTTTTGACATCGTCGAATGGTTCGCTGAAAAGAATCTTTATCAGATGTCTCGAGATCAGATTGATCATGAGGTATCTTCAAATTCCCTGCGGGTGGATCATCAACAAGAGAGGAGACATCTTTTTGCCCTAAAAGATCTCCAGACCTTCCTGTCTTGACTCCCGAGAGATCTCATAACAAATTCTTTCAAGGAATGATTCGATGGTTCCAAGAGTGTGTTGATACTCAAGGGAGTACTTTCACCGATGAACAATATGTGTAAAATAGATTATCGATATTGAGAGATGAATACGCTGATTTTGCAGCTCCCTCGACGATAAGTCTCACATAAACTGTATTTTGTAAAACACATCAGTTATGCTGTCTTCAAAGTTTGTTGATTTTATTCACTGTGCTTCAAGAATTTGCTTAGGCCAAAACGCCAAAGCTCTGGTTTGGAGGTGGAGGCAAAGTTGTCCTTTGAAGACTAATATCTTCACTCTCAACGCACCGATATCAACAAACGAGGTATCCATGTTCAAGTTAGCTATCGAGGTATGTTCTAAAATTCATTTTGGATTGATTCACGCTATATTCTAGTCGCTAGGGTCGACCAAATCTGTATATTTTTTTGGGACACCCGGTAGAACTTGTCAAATAATCCTTCGACACCATCCAAGCAGCCCCCAAAAGCACAGATTTTTTAACACCAACGGAGTAATGAATCGAGATTTTTTCAACTTGTGATCAGACTTGGTAAAATTTTAGATCAGAAACCTAGCTTCAGATATAGCGAAAGCAACAAAAAATTTTTGAATTGTTTTGGAGATAAATCCATTTTTTTGAAACCAACAAAAAGATTTGAAAAATTATTTGCAAAGCCAGCTTTATTGAAAACATTTGCTATTCATACATCTTCATAAGACTATGTAGAGCAGTGCCCTTTTTATCGCTTTTCGGTAGACCGATTATTGGAGAAATTAACTGTTTTCTTAGGAGAGTGGTTTTGCAAAATGGCAACTGCTGCTCATAGGAGCAGAAAGCAGAGTTACGTCAAAGACATTTTTTCTTACCGTTGGACTTTCCAGAAATCCCTAATTGTTTGGAAATAACAGCGTATCTTATATCCCAAAGTATTAGTGGATGACCATGGCTGTAAGTTTTCTAAAGTACACTTGAATTGACCAAATAGTCTAAGGATTGTTTACACCAATTTCAAGTCATGTCAACAAGGACAGATTTCGTAAGACAATAGCATCAGTTGCTTTTGCTGACACCTAAATTCAAGAGATTTGCGATTACAGACAAAGGAAATTCTCTCAAGCAGAAATTCAAGACAAACAAAGCCCCAAAGCTTCTCTGAAATCTTGAATGACTTTGAGGTTAAATCTCCCCAAGAGTATGATCACGTGAGTTGAAATAGGTAAAGCAAAGCGTAGCCGATTAGGTCTACTCTCAAGAAAAGCAAAGTCTCCAAGTTCTAAGAATATTTAAGATTTCGTAACATCCAACGGTAGAAGCATCGTGAAAAAGCTAATTCTTGAAATATGTAATAGAAATTTACAACGACATTTTAAAGATATTGAAACCACTGCGGAAATCAATGGATACGTGTGGATAAGGGTCGCAAAAACGGAGAACAGATTCGCTTTCCAAAATATCCGTACACGTATGGACGGGGCCTGAGAAACAGGGCGTTGAGATCATTTCATTAAAACGACGCCTTTTGTCAGATAAAACCAGTCACTGTGCCTACGAAATAACAGCAATAACTAATTCGTGATTTCAAAATAAAAACAGCTCACATGCAAAAAGTAAAACTGCTGAGGACTCACTGAGTCATAAAAATTCTTAAACGTTGGTTTACCTAAGCTGCTCTACGAACAAGGCATTAAGCTGCTTTCAGAACAGTCTTTTGAACAGTTTTTAATGATACATCAGCGCGCCCACCATCAGACATCGTTTTAAAACAAACGTGAGTCGAAGCTCAACAGCTTAGCTTGGTTTCATTGACAAACAATTATGAAAAAACTTCTTTCGAGTATTCATTCACAACTGAATACAGAAGGGATAACGAACAACGTTGTTTCTTAAATTGCTACAGTTTCTTTAGTCATGGGCCTAGTTGTTTTAGTTTCTGTGTGGTCGAAGTACTAGGAGAAAGACAGGGCTTGAAATGTCACATATAATGACTCAAAAGGGTTGTCTTGTTTTATAGTACTTTTAAAGTTGTGTTCATAAGAACCTCTTGCATTCACCTCTCAGTTTATGTGGTATTTCAAGATTCGTAAATTAACATCTGTGATCTAACATTATACCGTAGGATTTTAAAAACTAGAAGATTGATGTTGGAGTCTCGTGATCTTGAGCTGATAGGCATAACGTAACCTTGATTGGACTGGCAATGGGAAATTTACCTCAAATGGCCCATTTTCGTCACATGGTTAGACAGCAGCGATATCATTGGCTAAGCATGAAATTAGGCAGCTTCAGCATACTTTGCAATCAGTAAAGATTGAGTGTCATGATCAGTCAATAGCATAGTAAGGTTACAAATCAAGTCTTGTTAGATAAACCTTAGATCCTGTCTTCCATCTTTCTGCATGGCCCATTTCTAAATGGAGACCTAGCGCTGCAAAAACATTGCATCCACTTCATAGTGGCGCTTTGCGTTTATGCTGAGAATGATTGGTGCATTCACAGATCGCTTGCAAACAAGGACTCTGCGTAAACTCAACTTAGGACGAAGTTAGTAAGTCATTTAATATCTGTATGAATGTTATTCCTCACAAAAGCCGTGAGATTAGCTATGAATCCAAATTTACCTTGATCTGTAAACAGACAATAAATCCTTATGCTAAAGAATTTTGGAAAGAATCCTCTTTGTTTTGACTTTAAAAATGGTTTGGCAAGACATGATTCACTCGCACGCTTCTCTAGATTCAGGAAAAATTCCCTACTCATTTCATATAAAATATTGACTATTTGTATTCAAAATTTGATTGAATAATTGAGTTAAGCAAAACTTTGAATGCAATGATGAATTTCAAGTTGGAAAGCATAAAGATCAAGTACACATTTTCCACTCTAGTGTGGGGTTGAAACTAGCCGCTACACCGCATCGATGCAATTCTTCCAGTGTATTGTATACTGGGCTTTAAAAGCTACTAGGAAGAGTGCATAGCGCAAAACAAAAATCAGCACAAAAAATTGTTTTACTCAGGTTGATGCATGAATTTAACCGATAGACATGAAGTAGGTCGTACCCTTTCGATGCATAGAATACGGACCAAGATATCCTGAAATTCAAACCTTGCTAGACTTCGTACCTGAGCCAAATCTTTCCCTAATCGGAAAATAAGATCCCATTCACACACCGACAAGGCCCCCATTCTATTACATCGCTAGCATCAGAGAGGTATAGACGGGAGATGAACCATGCGCTGGCGCTGTCTGCGATCTGATATGCGATCTCGCTTGGGTCGACGCAGCAACGGAGCAACGATAGTTAGGGGCGTAGTTAGTCTGCGAAGTCTGCCGAAAACGGTAGGCTTCGCAGAGAAAAATTTCAGTTACCAAAAGAATGGGACTTCTGAAAACGGCAGAGTTGGCAGACTTCGCAGAGAAAAATGCCAAAAGAATACGCATTCTGAAAACGGTAGGGTTGGCAGACTTCACAGAGAAAAATGCCAAAAGAATGGAAATGGAATGCTGAAAAAATCAGAATTCGAATGTTATTGTTCGACCGAGCGAATTAAAACCGTTGCAATGCAATGTACTTTTGTTATGCCAATCCCAAGAGAAGAGAATCAGCGAAGTACCATTGTTTTTTCGAATGTTTTTGAAAACTTTCATTCACGAAACAATGCTCTCTGGGATCTTTAAAAAGTTTGCCAGCTTCAGGTGCAGAAGGCTTCCGAAGCCTCGGATCTCTACCGTTTTTAGAAGAGCCCAAAAATGCGTCAAAAATCTCTCGGAAGTCTACCAAAAACAGAATGACCAAAAGAATGGGCTTTTATAAAAGTGATCTGAAGTCTGCGAAGTCTACCGTTTTCGGTAGAAGAATATCAAAAGAATGGGATTTTATCTTCTACCAACTCTACCGTTTTCAGAAGATGCCCAAAAGAGTACGCCCTAGGTTTGCCTGGCAATGAAAGTTCTACTGTTGAGAACGACCACGACCAGAGAGAAGACAAGAAGGTTGATTTGAAATGGATTTATATTTTTAAAGATTGCACAGCATCTCAACTTGCCTCACTATTTTATTAATCGTTCGACACCCATTCGATTGATGGAAATAACACGAAATTGTGAAAGTTTTGAATCGATTGTAGTCTCTGAATGTCGTTGAAGCATGAGAATGTACCTGATGTAGAATCGGTACAAGTACACCGAGAGAAAAACTAAGATGTCTCCCGAGTCTCATACATCTCAGAAACATTTTTCGCTTGACTTATTACAAACAGTTGCCAAAGTTTGGGAGGTGTGAAGCTTTCACAAGTGCATGCTTGGAGCGTGATGAAGGGGTTGAACTGGCTCAGCTACCGCTGAAGAAATTTAGCCGCTGCAGCTAATTCATGACTTCTAATGGCTGAACGAGTCTCGTTAAAACATTGGAAAGTCGTATGGATACGGCCTAAAATTCTAGCCATTTTAGTAGAAATCAAATCCAAAACTGAGATGCACTTGTGCGTCCAAACTTAGTTTTCATCTTGGTTTCACAGCACAGTGCGCGATGCACTGTGGAGGAGGCTCATATTTCTTTCATTCATTTCATTCATTCAATCATCTTTATCCACAAACCCCTATCAGCTAATACAATAAGATAATAGCTTGAAAAACATAAATAGTAAGAAAAAAGAACAACGTACTATACTAAATCTACGAAAATAATATGAAATGCAACCATTGGGTTACCCTTGATACCCACTAGGTAAGTGCTGCCCTTCCTAAGGATCGTGCGATAGGCGCATATCACATCACCCTTGATACCCATTAGGTAAGTGCTGCCCTTCCTAGGGATCGTACGATAGGCGCATATCACATCACCCTTGATACCCATTAGGTAAGTGCTGCCCTTCCTAAGGATCGTGCGATAGGCGCATATCACATCACCCTTGATACCCATTAGGTAAGTGCTGCCCTTCCTAGGGATCGTACGATAGGCGCATATCACATCACCCTTGATACCCATTAGGTAAGTGCTGCCCTTCCTAAGGATCGTGCGATAGGCGCATATCACATCACCCTTGATACCCATTAGGTAAGTGCTGCCCTTCCTAAGGATCGCACGATAGGCGCATATCACATCACCCTTGATACCCATTAGGTAAGTGCTGCCCTTCCTAAGGATCGTGCGATAGGCACATATCACATCACCCTTGATACCCATTAGGTAAGTGCTGCCCTTCCTAGGGATCGTACGATAGGCACATATCACATCACCCTTGATACCCATTAGGTAAGTGCTGCCCTTCCTAGGGATCGTACGATAGGCACATATCACATCACCCTTGATACCCATTAGGTAAGTGCTGCCCTTCCTAAGGATCGTACGATAGGCGCATATCACATCACCCTTGATACCCATTAGGTAAGTGCTGCCCTTCCTAAGGATCGTGCGATAGGCGCATATCACATCACCCTTGATACCCATTAGGTAAGTGCTGCCCTTCCTAGGGATCGTACGATAGGCGCATATCACATCACCCTTGATACCCATTAGGTAAGTGCTGCCCTTCCTAAGGATCGTGCGATAGGCACATATCACATCACCCTTGATACCCATTAGGTAAGTGCTGCCCTTCCTAAGGATCGTGCGATAGGCACATATCACATCACCCTTGATACCCATTAGGTAAGTGCTGCCCTTCCTAAGGATCGTGCGATAGGCACATATCACATCACCCTTGATACCCATTAGGTAAGTGCTGCCCTTCCTAGGGATCGTACGATAGGCGCATATCACATCGCAGAATTCAACGCAGTGTCCGATTCTTCTCCTAAGTCAAGTTTTCCATAGGTCACAAGGAAACCAACAAATTTTCCGATTTCACGCTTATGAGCCAATGACATCCCCGCGTTCCGATCATGTGGCTTGAGATCAAGCTTTTAAGACAATTTTGCTAGAACGCTCGCAAAAATACATATTATCAGCTCTGCAGGTCATTTTCGACATTTTGCATTTTGCATTTGGATGAAATCTTGTCAGGGATAGGCATTACATCGAATTTCATTCCTTCGAAAATTTACCTATGTTCAAGAAGTTTTCAGGAACGTTACATAAAAATATAGCATTCAAAATTAGTGTGTTCCGTGAATTATTTCAGGCTTAACATAACAACATCAAAACATTTCATTTGTATGACTTTCGAAAATCTTTGAGAAGTTAACGCTATTTTTCGAGATATTCTGGCACTGCATTTATCAAGAGAGTAGGTCTTGTATGACTATATATATAAGCATATATATATATATATATATATATATATATATATATATATATATATATGTATATATATATATATATATATATATATATATATATATATATATATATATATATATATATATATATATATATATATGTATATATATATATATATATATATATATATATATATATATATATATATATATATATATATATATGCTTATATATATATATATATCATATATCAGCTACTGTATCATCTTATATATGCTATATATAAGATGATACAGTAGGCTTTCAAAATAGGGGGTGTTCTCTCCTCGATTAGTCTAGCTATTGAGAGAACTCCTCCTTTAAGAAATTCCTTTACATACAATTGTTTGTTCTCGTTTGTTGTTCTTTATCTTCTTTATTTTTGTATTTTAGTTGTAGTTGTAATTAATCTTGAATATATTGTATGTAGTGGAATTTTAAAATGATAACTGAACTGAACTGAACTGAACTGTATCCAAGGTAAACCTCCTGAGTACAGTTTAATCAAAATGTCACGCTTTTAATTTTGAGACTAATCACATAAGGTTGAGAGCCTTGGACCATAATTTCCTCAATCACCATTTGTAAAAACCCTGATCTAGAAGCGGTTGTGTTTGTGCCTGAAAGGGGACACTTGTCGAAAGATACCAAAGCCTTTTGAACTAGCGAGATCAATGTCTTGCTAGTTAATTTGCGGGATCCTTGTGAATCAATTTGACATACTCCTTCAATCAAATGCTTTGATGAATCGAAAATGGCTACGACGCTTAGAGAAAGAGCTGTGTATTCCCACAAATCAATTTTTGTGGATTCATAGGTATGTGTGGTCACAGGAGCATCACAACATATATTGAATAAAAAGAGATGGTTGAATGTTTGCCTTACTTTTGATGATTTGACAAGTTGAAATTTGTAAATACCATTCATAGCCAGAACTCAGTGACCTCGTGTCTCTTTTTGCTATGGATGGTACATTAGTTGTATTAAAAATATTGAGTTAGTGTTTAAGATGGAAAGAAGAAAAACTTTTGATAGAGGAAAAGCACTTCATGTGTACAAATTTTTCGTCACTATTGTTGGGGTTGAAATAAAATTTAAGAATTACTGACCATGAATACCACGCTGAGAAAACAAGGGTGCAGATGTACCCCAACAGGAAGGCGGTGAAAGTAGAGAATTTTAGTCACAAAAAGCTTTCTTCGTTACAGAATGTTTCTAAACTTCCTTTGATTACTTATGAATAAAAATAGGGCATGCGGCCTTAAAATAGTTATCGAAAAATCTCGATCGTTCGAAAAGACCTCAGAGTAAATTCTAAAATTACTTTGCTCAGCTTTTGTGCAAGCGCATCTTCATCATAAAGAGTTATTTTCAAGAGACTGCTCTAGAATCTATTCTGCAACCTCCCTCTCCACGTTTCCATCTACCACATAGAGCAACCATTCAAATTAATAATAGTCTTTAATAGGTTTTGTAGGTTTTAAACAGTGAAATGCAGTAAATGCATTCGACTTTCCGAGCGTTTTCAATGCAATCAGCAGACGACTAATATGACGTTGGAGGGACTTTTGTTACCTAATTTCTATCATATACCGATAATTAGGGTTTTGCCACTTGCACATTTTTGGTAAAATTGAATAATTTCATTCTTGTTAAATATGTTTTCTTTGAGGCCACACAGTAGAATATATTTTACGCTGCCTTTTTGCCTTTCGTATGACATGGCTATTGCAAAAATTTATTTGTCCTTGTACTTCTCTGTCCCTGAATATCCCGGAGGGGGTACATTACTTGCGGATGGACGGGGGTCTGCCGTCCGGGTTTCAGAAAGCTACCCTCTTCTAATTTCCGAAAGTAGCCATCATACCCACTTTTATGATGAATTTTGGCGGAAATTACCTATCTTTGACTATTTTTTTTTTTATTTCTGGAATACCCACCAATGCTTAAAAACATCTGCCGAAAAATGGAACCTTTTTAGGGAATTGTTGGCCCAAAAACCCACTCAAATGGGTATTACATATTCGAACCCTCAACATGTTATGTACCCCCCCCCCCAGCTCAAAATATAAAACATTTCAAGAGTACGAAGCAACTTTGATCTCTTTGATATAGGTGTATACTTTCCAAGTATTGTACGAGATCGTTGCTGGAATGAAAGCATTTCAGCACTTATTCATGGACACTGGAAGTTATGCGGTTAATCTGAACGAGATGTATACGTAGTGATTAGCCACTACATTTTTCATAGGCAGATGCTGAAATCAAATTGGGGTAGTCATCGTTTTTCGCTCCCCATAGTATCATACCTATAGTGTTGTATATAGTAATTAAGAAGGTACATTTAAGCGTAAAAACACGTAAATTTTTATATTTGAATAAAGAAATCAAGAAGCAAATATGAAAACTCCAGGCCAGAGGTCACTGCTACTGGAGTCGCTAGCCTTAAAAAAGTGGCATGGAGGAAATAAGTTCTGAAAGGCTTTGTCAGCCTTATTAAACGGTTTTCTTATGAATAAAATGCAACCACAAAGGCACTGGGGCAGAAATTTCCGTTCTCTGTCCCCTGGACCCTTACTGTAAGCCATGCCTAGCTTTTATCTCGGAAGTTGTTGCTCCTTGTTGGTCTTCCAGATTTTAACAAGTGTTTTTGGATTTCCTCTAAGACAGAACCATTGAGTTTAAGCACAATATGTTTACTTCATGTTTCATAATTTGATGTAATTGGCTAGATTGTAGAAACATGTTTAACCATCGCAAAAAAAGTTTTGCTAATAAAGATGATAACAGAAATACTGAAATGTTTTAGCAGAGGAAGAAGGTTGGCAGTCTTTGTGGTGATAACAAAAAAATTGAATCAATATTGAATCACTTTGATATCTCTTCGCCGTCTTTGAATGCCTTTTCAACATTGTAGTTTGATTTCTTAACAGTGTGATAAATTCAAGTTGCCCTATCCTCAACGGTAACAGACACGATAATATTTGTACGAAAATTAGGTCCTAGAATGCTGCTAACTATTTCTCAAATTTTAGGATATATGCTATATAGGCTGCCAAAAGTTTCGAATGTGTTTCTTATACTGATAATGCTTGAAAGAATAGAGTTACTTTATTTTTTGCTTAATTTCGTTAGAAAGGTCCCCAGATTACTTAATAAGATCTGAAAACAAGTAAACAAATATATTCACGCATTTTTTAAGAAATTGCTTTAAGAAACTCAACGCCCAGATCGCCGGAAAATTAAGAAACTCCAGCACTAGGAATATATAACATTAGGAGCTATTTCATTCCAAAAAGGAAATCTCTAGCACATCTTACTTACTTTTTACTTCTTCCCCGACTTGAATATGAAGTCTAAACATTGGCATAGCTTCAAAAAACTTAGTTTTGGAATGTTCTGGAGGAAACAGGTTGTGAACATAGAGAATGTTATGGAGCCTTCAAGAAACTCGTAAGAAACTCTGAGTACTGAAAATCTGATAATCTTTAGAAACTTACAGCACTGGCCCAAATTCCTAGTTTCTTATAAAAAAATGCGTGTAGTAATAGGTATTTAGGTAGGACCTTATAAGATGTTTCTCATTAAGAAATGAGTTTAGTTGAAAATCCGTACCTTGCTCTAGCAATTCGAAATTTCGATTCATCTCTTAGTACATCTGGTTTTCCAGGTACTTCTCCCCGTTGATCTTCGATCGATTACCCATCAGTTTGTGTTGTCTACTAATTTCCGCGTTCGGCTTCCTTCCTACATGAGTTGAAAACACACATTGGCTTATTTACTGTTCCAGTTCATTTGCAGACACATTGACCTTTGTTATCTTGGAAACCACAATCAACGCTTTCTAACTGATGGGCACTTTGCTTTTCGTGTTTTCAATCACAAAAGCCTACGAAGCCAACCAAACAAATCCCGGCGAAACAAAAACAAACGGACATCGCTAACAAAATCAACAACAGAGCTCTAATATTTTGTCTGCAAGTTTGGTATATTATTCCCTACGTGAAACATATGCTGTTTTTCATCAAACACTCATTTATTTAAAATCTCTGTCATACGGAGATTGATCTAACAAGATTTTCAATGGATCATTTCCTTTTTTGTGCGCTATTGAAACGTTTTTGCTTATACGTTTAAGTTGAACTGAAATGATGCAGAATGATGTAATGGTGTCTTCAGCGGCGGCAAGGTTGAAATCATTGTCCTGACACTACGTCAGACGACACCAAGCGATTGGTTTGGAGTTCCCGAAGATTAAATTTCGTTTACAATTTTCATTTCTTCGTTTAGTGTTTATTAATGACTTTGAAAGAACTCGTATCTGAGCCCGAATTTTGCATCCTAATCCATCTAGAAGTTTCAGAGTACTTCTATTTGTCATTAGTTTATTCTCTCATTGAACCAAATACTCTTGGCTGAGTTTTCGCCTAACAGTTAAATGGGGGTTAAATGTAATTTAAGCCTATTTAATACGACTCAGGAGGTTTTTACTGTTGCGTCCTTGACTGGGAGTTCACCTCCTTGTTTCCAGGTTCGAGCCTGGCCTAAACTGCGGAACGATAATTGAATTTGGCAAGCTTTCAGGGAACGTCTCATCCCTAGACAGCTTGTGCTTGTGACTGGTAAAAGCTTCATATCCGTCCAGTTCATCTGTAAGAATATGAATTGTCTGAAATCCAACAAGAGCAGCACATTAATCATTAGGCAGCTCGTTGGACCACCCCTAGCGTCTTGTCGGGATGCTTCATCCTCAGGGTGGGCAGCTAGCATCAGTCACAAAAAAACACTAGGATATTTACGCTGCCTTGTTCTGGTAATTCGACCTCATTCTTCATATGCAAGCCAGCTATGAAGACGAATTCTCCCACGCTCGCTGTCCCTTCTTTTGATTACATTTTAGTTTCTTTCGGTTGTCCAGTTGGACTTCCTGAAAGGTGCAGTGGCCGGAATTTTGTATTCCATGTCACCACCGACCGTAAAAACTACCCCTGTTCAGGCAAAAGGGCCTAGTGCACTCTCCTCCGCAGTCAGGTCAACCTGTGGGGAGTGAGAGGCCGATGCATTGACAGCCTATTTTCCTGAGGTAAGTATTAAACATATTTCAACCTGGTGAAAAAAGTAATTTTCTACCGGGGAGGGGGCGTTTTTGCCCCTAAGTTATCTTTGCAACTTTGATAGCCATGTTTGTTTTCAATTTATTTTGAGTGGGCTTGTCAGTATTCCTAGCTACTGAAAGCTAATTTAGGCCCACTTTGCATGCTGCATCCAGGCATGGGACCCCTAGTTTTAACGTCCCTTCCGAAGGACAACGAGGTGAGTTGTGAGGTCAGGCCTCCGAGGTCACCCATCCGGAATTTGACCTCACTCGACCTGCACAATGAAGCTTGCACTGTGTCATAATCAAAAAAAGAAGAATCCAGAAATAGTATCAATTAGCTTCTGATAATGTAATTGGTTGCTAGGCAACCAAGAACGGTGTGAATTTTGGCGACATTGAGCTATTATTAGGAAGAAAAATATGTTTCTATTAAATATCTTGGTAAAATAAGCTAAGAACAGTCCAAATACTTACTTGATAACTTTAGTTTGAGATTTCACATAGTTCATATGAATGTATGTAGTTCCTAATTGATTAACTAATTAAATAAGGACAATTCGATTCAATACAAGTTGTTTTCTCGCGTATATATTAGGTGAAATCAAATACTTTTATCGATTTTCGGAATTACTGCATGATTTTCATACAAACTTACTAACTCATTAGAAATATGACGGTCATAGAAATTATTAAATACTGACGTCAGCAAATGAAGATGAATTACATATCAAATGAAAGCACTCATCGAGAGAAATCGAATGGTGTATATATTGATGAGATTCAATTCAATGTAAAGAAATAAGAGCCATTTTCATGATTTTGTTTTTGACCGCTATCCAAATATGGGCAATCGGGTGGTCACGTACCGGGTGACCCAAAAAAAGTGACCCGACGCAATCCGTTATAGAAAAATAAATAAGAGGCCGATTGAAATGCTTCAAACATTATTCTGTCACTAAAAGATCATAATATCATGCCGGCATCGTGTAAATGGGACGAGAAGAAATTACGGATTAACCCATGCCGGTATGGTTTCATGCCAGTTTCATATCATGCTGGCATGCCATCGACGTCGTGTAAACGGGGTCTCAGTTGCGACTTGATGGTTAAAAATTTATGCAACTCTACCGTATATAAAAGGTTAGACCCACTCCATGGTGTGATGTGGAACTGCCATTCCCTTTCTGTTCTTTTGACCACTTGTGTGTTGTTTCCTATTTCTTTGCTTCGTTCCTTGCATTTCTTTATTTTTTTTACCCTTGAAGTTGCATTTGTAAAATTGTAAGTATAACAAGAGTAAGACAATAAGAAAGGCTAGAGTAGGCAATAAAATTGTAACTATCATTCCTTGTGTAGGCCAGATGACGTTACATCTTCCTTCACCAAGAGTGGTCAGGGCTGTAGCTACACTGGGGGTGCTCGGAGTGCGGCACCTCCCCTGGTCAAATCTCATTTCCATACATGCCTCAGTGTATCATCGCAGTACCGCCTAGCTACACTGGGGGTGCTCGGAGTGCGGCACCTCCCCTGGTCAAATCTCATTTCCATACATGCCTCAGTGTATCATCGCAGTACCCCCTAGCTACACTGGGGGTGCTCGGAGTGCGGCACCTCCCCTGGTCAAATCTCATTTCCATACATGCCTCAGTGTATCATCGCAGTACCCCCTAGCTCAACTGGTGGTGCTCGGAGTGCGGCACCTCCCCTGGTCAAATCTCATTTCCATACATGCCTCAGTGTATCATCGCAGTACCGCCTAGCTTGCTATGATGCAGTTTCATTAATGAATCCGACTTGGGAATCCCTGTAACTCTACATGTACAGAGAATATTTGGTAAAATTTATAACATTAATTTTCTTGCTTCATTCGCATTCTCTTCGTTTTCCACATATTTAGTAAAATGCTAATGCAAAGGAAGAGTGAAGTTAATATCCACCCTGCCCTCATGCCCTTGCCTAAGCATCGTTGTTCTTTTTAGACTTCAATCAGAGTTTTAAAAGCCAATTCAAATTAGTCTGCTTGCTTCGATAGGGGACATGCCTGTCTTCCCTAAGAGTTAAGGCAACTGCAAATTGCTAAATATTACAGACGAGTTCATTGAACTTGGCCTTTACATCCTTAGGTTCAGGAATGGTTCTGGGCGGCTTTTGCTAAAAAAGGGCGCCTACAGCATTCTAAAGGTCGTAGCCTCTAAAAATTTTTCAGGAGGTAAGCGGCCCGACCTCGATCTTTGCTCGCTTTACTCGCAGCTTAGCCCCCCCCCCAAAAAAAATGGTAGGAACCTGGATACGCCACTAGTGGAGGAGGAAATTGAGCACCTCAATGGGGAGTATGTGTGTGACAAGAAAGTGACGCTTAAAATCCATGCCCGCCAGTCGGCAAATTGAGAGCTTGCACCCCTAGCTTGATACTTGAAGCGACGGTTTTGAGAGCAGCACAGTATTTATGCATCCATATTAGTGAGTTTTAATTCATTACGAATAGACAAAAATCAAATCAATATTAATGGTCAAACCTACGTTTTATTTCGCTTAATCTGTCAACATCCCAAATATCTTTATCAATAAACTTACCAGGCAAAGACTTCCGAAGCTGTGCTTTCAGGGTCAATTCTGTGTATTGCTTAAACATCGTCTAGGGCACCACCTCGCTGCTATAAAGCTTTGATATGGAATTATTTTAGTAAGCAGCAACATTTTGATCAAAAATCCGCTTACACAGATATCACAGGATATCAATGAAACTGTTCGAAGATGTTTCAATGTGATCCTCTGAATATTTTGAAGTTGCTCTAACTCATACATTTGGTTTAGGAGGCTCAGGCACAAAACGCAAGTTAAGCTTGTCTTTATCACAGTAAAGGCCAAAATATGAAGAGCTGAATGTGAACAGCGTTGCAATGCATTTTTTTGATAAGAAACTGAGCATTTGACCTGTGATAAAAATTTCCTTGATTATCAGATTTTTTGAGGGCCCATCAGAATGACTGCTAGGCATATTGTCCCTAATAGCAAGCATGACGCGCTCTAAGACAAAGTAAAGGGTGTGGCTCTGAGAATGTTCTGGACCTTGGTCCCAAGATCCCCTCATTTTTCCCCACTGGAAGGTGGTCACCAGCGTTAAAAGATTTGTTCATGAAGCAAGGGTTGGGCAGGAGTAAAATTTTGTCGAAAAATAAGAAGCGAGCAAAGCTTCGGAGACAGAATAGTGTGTGTGTTTATCTTTGTTCTTTCTAAAGACTGTACGATGAGATTGTCATATATGCCTTTGTCTACTACCTTTCATTTGTCAATTGCAGGGCATCACTCAGTTTTGCAGGGCAAAGACCTTCACCACTCATCTAATGTTATTTATGGTCTAGTTACGCCCCTGGTCAACACTAAAAGAGGCCAGAATCTGAAAATCACCATAACGATAGGAACTCACTCATTTCTTGTACAGGGCGACAGATAAACAGGAGAGCAATTACTCTGTGTACTACTACATGAAAACAGGACTGCGAATGAATACAACTCCTACAAGGTAGCTAAATACTATGAAGTTATGTTACTGACATCCGAAGGCCATTTCTGTCCAAAAAAATCTCAAGATTGACACTCCTGTTTCTGTTTACTCAACACTTAAACATTCGCTGCAAAATTTTATTTGATCTAGTCAAAAGCACAATCAAAGGTCTTGTGTGTTTTAGTTTCAACTCTTCTTAGATTTGTTTCGTTCTGTAGTCGAGAGGCGAGGAGTCAGCGTAGTAAGTTTCGTAATATGTAAAGGAAACAATTGGAGAAAAGCTTATTTGCAAAGTAAAAGAGTCCTGGTGCTAAATACAAGGTTGCGAGGAGGGCTTAATTTTTTGACCCCATCTACATCCAATGGAGCCCCCTGAAATGTTGTGAGCGAAAGTGTTGTCTTTACCCCCTCGGTCAACCATCATTGCGAAGCCAGAATTTGTTGTGCATTGTACGACGGAAAATATTGTTTGAAGTGATTACTCTCTGATTAGATTTTCCAATCAATTAGCAATTAGCTGCCTTTGCAATTTGAAAGCTTTCCTTTGCGAAGGCGCACTAAGACACAGAAAAACAAGGGAGTTAGATTCGAAAAAATAGAAAGCAGTTAGGCCTACACCCACGTTCAGCTGTACACATCATACATACATACATACATAAATACATACATACATACATACATCTTTATTTGTTGAAGCAGGCCAGGGAAGGGCAGCATTACTGCTGATGTGGGCCTGCTCTATTACTGCTGATGTGGTCAGTTGAAACACTGCAGAAAGCAAGACAAGAAAACAAGACACAAGGATCAAAACAAAGTAAATAAATAATGAATCAAAAATCTGTGTCCTTGCACTCCTGGATCAAGTTGCATTAGGAGACCAGTGCATAGGATAATAATGCGCAGGAGATGCCAAAGATCGACTAAGGCCCAAATTTTACGAAAAGCACGGGTGATGGAGCTCTTCAGTCCAAGGCCAGTAAATTTGGTTGACAAGGCTGCCAATGTCAAGGGAGAGAATCTTATGGCCTTTAAAGATAGGCAAAGAATCCAATCCGATTTAATTCGACCAGTTGTATCCTACTTCTAATGCTTTCAATACATACTCCAATTTCAGTATGGAATTTAAAATATATACATTGAAACTGAAACTGACTCCACAAGAGGCGTGGCTCCCTTTCATGATATTCTGCTACACCATACAATAGAACTACTGGGTGTGCAAGAAACTTGGGTCTGGATTTGGTTGTGTCCAAATATATGAGCCAAGCTTTAGTCAATGACTAATAACTGTGAAAATGTTGCTAGATTATTTAACTTGAACATAGGTACCTTTTTGTTGATATTGGTGCTTTGAGCTTGAGGGTTATTAGTCTTGAAAGCTCAAATTAGTGACCACCTTACCTCCAGAAATCGCACTACATTTTTGCTGGGCAAAATTTTGGAAAACGGACACATTTCCAATAATTTCCCAAAGAGGAAATGGAAATTTCCGTTCCCAGTGACTTCCCAGATATTTTTGTTCATTTCCCTTAATTTCCATGCAAGAACAATAGGGAAATCGTGGTACCATTTGCTGTCTAAACTTTGGTGTTTTAGTAGAAACAAATTCACCAGTCACATCGAAATTCAAAGCTGAAATTGAAGAAAAGTTAGGAAAATGCACGATCGTTCACTTCTAGCAAATAGAATATGATAAATGCAAATAAAGATCAAATTTTTTGAAGGCTATTGCTAACACATTTGGGTGCTTCAAGAATTCATTTTGACCAATATGCCAATGTTCTGGTTTGGACACTACCCGGGGAAGGGGCACTTTGAACCAATGTTTGTACAGGAGTGTGCCAACGAAGAACAACTTTTCACCCGGCTAGAGAATTTTTGCTCTCAAATGATACCAAATCCTTGAAAAGTCAGTCAAAAGCATGCTCGAAAACACAAAGTTTGACTAAATGACAAGCCGATCTAACAAAATTTCCTCTTTGACATGTTTTGAAAACGAGCTCCAGAAAAATTGCCTTCCTCTGATACCCTGTTCAAGATAAAACAGGTGAAAACGATACCCTGAAAAATGGTACATCCATTTTGTGGACAGATATGCTGAGTACCCCCTCCCACAAGGGGACGTGAATGCAAATTTATGCGTCCAAGGTTGATATTTCTGCACCAACACCAATAAATGAGGTGCCTATGTTCAAGTTAGCTATCGAGAACCATCTTGAAGGAAATTAGCCGTTGATTGAAGCTAACTAAATTCATATTTCTGGATCAGAACTTATCTGAATACTTCATTGGAACAACTGGTATATAGGTCATTCACTTCATAATACCATTTGTAAATAACGTTGAACGTCACTCGCGTTATTTTTGAAGGCATTTTCATTTTCGCAATTCTCTTTGCCTCTTTAAGACCTTCGGTTATCTGGCTTAAGAAAAATTCAGACGGATATGATTATGATTTGAGTCTAAAGGACATCCGTTTTTCAGTTCTAGCAAGCCTATTGTGCTTTCTAGACACTGGGCTGATACATGGGCTAAAGTCAACAATCTTACAGCTTTTACTTTTATTCCCATGTGGCGGGTTGCTCTTATATATGCAACCTTAGCGGGACAAACATATGTTTGCACACCACCTTCCCGGGACCTAGCTAAATAGCGGGACATACCCTAGGTCCCGATAATTAAACATCATTTTCGTACAGTAGGTGACCATGTTAAGCTTTTGTTGAGGTGCTGAAATGTCCCGGTAATGTACCAAAATGCTTGCCCTTATTTTTTGTAGAAACCAGTCTTAACGGGACTCCAGCTTAATCTTGCTTTTTTGAAAGATTTCTGTCCCCAAACAATAGCCATTCATTCCTAGACTACAATGCTCTTTTATTTTTGTCGAATGAGCCCTGCTTTGAGTTTACCCACGGTCCCGCCATGATGGTGGGTAAACGTTTCAAAAACTTGGTCCCAATAATGTACTATTTTATGCGACTTTCATTATATCATTCGACACTTGAGATTTTATACGAAATCGCAAATAATCGCTTCTTGACAAAAGGTGTAGCTCATAGATGAAAATTTGGGAAAGCTTTCTAATCAAACATTAGAAATATACGGGCATTCCATCTAACAACAACCACTGCTTTGATTTTTGACAGAACTACCAGAGTTAATGTTGACTTTCTTCCGTTGATCAGTGACTGCTTGTGGATACATGTTACATGTTAATTTTTTTATACATGTTTTTTGCACCGTAACTTCCTTGTCTCTCTCCCAAAAGGATGAAGTAACGATCAGGTATTCAGCTATGCTCTGGCAGAGTATTTAACTGCCAAGATTATTGATCCTTGACAGAGAAAAATAAATTTATAGATAGGTAAAAAGACGGTAAAATTTTGATAATACTTCAAAAAGTATAACTTCTTATTGCATCATATGCTGTTAGGAAGACAGCCAGGCAGTGAGAATAAACAGTAAAAATGATCTTGATTTGGACAATGTGCTATTTCCAATAAAATAAACTGAACATCAACAATATGGCACTAATGCAACAGAACGAAACAAATATATTTCAAGCTTCTCAAAGCAACACAAACTAAGCGGATAACCTTAGCTAAACTAATCTTGAAAGCGGGCCCACAGGTGGAAATATACCAAAATGAAATCAACTGAACATCAACAATATGGCACTAATGCAGCAGAACGTAATAAATATATTTCAAGCTTCTCAAAGCAACAAAAACTAAGCGGATAACTTTAGTCAAACTAATCTTGACAGCGGGCCCACAAGTGGAAATATACCAAAATGAAATTGAAGAGGTCATAAATTGTTATAGATCATAGAAAAGCCAAATCTTCAGATTTTTCAATGCTTTTGCATTCTTCATTCATCTTTTACCAGACAGAGGTTATCATACTTATCATACTCAAAGGTTATCATATTTATGATGATACTTCAAACATTAGCAAATTGGAAAAAAAAGCATGTCTTTGGTAACAGACAAAATTGAATAAGGTTTTCTTTTACTCATATCAGGCCTCAGGTCACGAGACTGTATTCATATACTCTCGAGGGACATTTTTGTATCGTTCTATTTGTTGAATGCATGACACAAGTTTTCATGACGTGAAATATTTTAAAAAATTCAAAAGATATTTCGTCAAGATAAATTACTTGACTTGAAGTGAATGTAAACAAACCTCAGACGATTTTGTCTATTTTGGGTCATTTTCGTAAGTTTTCTTGCAATATCCCAAAGAAAGGCATACTTTCGAATATGAAAACGACCTGGTGTCCCAAAAAAGTATAACCGTTTAAACAGATCCTGCGGAGGAGTTTTAATGTTAAAACTTTTCATTTCAACTTTATGATACAGATAAAATTTTAACTTACAATTTGCGACCTCGCATGTCTCAATCGGCGGTGTTGTCGTAGAGTAAACGACTTAAACAAGCACAAGTTCTGAGACAGCCTAAGATTATTTTTCAATTATGCTGCTACTATCTATGCGGAATTTGAAGGTAATTTTTGAACCAGATTCATTACTAAAATTTCTATTTTCAAAAATTTCTTGCTGAATTAAACTACAAAATATTCAGTTACACTTTGACCGTTTTTAGCGCAACAGTCCAAGACTGACAGAACGGTGTCAAATAGTGTCTGAACTTTTCTCGCCCAAGTTCCAATTCAGTTGTAATGATTACGGCATATTGGGCTTTTGAATTAGTGAAGAGTAAATTTCACTTTCATAGCTCAACAAATTTCCAAAACTAGCGTATTGTTGAGCTGCCCTAAAACCTTTTAACAGACAACGCACGGGCAGCAACTTCACAATTCAATATCCATCTGTTTTAGGCTGCCTCAGAAATTTTGCCTGTTGAAGTGTATTACCCTGCGAATAAAAATCAAATTTAGACATGCGAGGTCGCAAAATTTAAGTTAAAATTTTATCTATAAAAAACTGAACATCAAAACTTTTGAAATCAAGGCTCCTTCGCAGGAACTGCTCAAACGCTATATTTTTCTGGGACATCCGGTTATATAATTGGAATGCTTGAAAAATGCTTATAACTGACTTGCGGAAATCACGACATTTTAGAAGAATAAAACATGAGTAACACTGAATTCCAGAGGTAAGGGAAGAGGTAGGGTTAGCGTTTCATGTTAGACTCAGGGTTCGGATTCGAGTTGGTAGCCTTCGTATACATATATACAGTAAAATAACAATGTTCAATTTTACCCCAAAGTGTCAGTTCATAAAAAGTTGACAAAAATGACATTTCGTTCCAGATCCTAAGTATGGTAAACATTTGATTTGTTGGTTTTCGGGTATTCTCTCCTTAAATCCACTTCTAATGAGCCATCAATCATTGTACCATCTGCCATTATCACACTGCAGTCATACTCCAAAACTTGGGATTCTGGGCACAGTGTTCTTAAATCTCTTTAAGCTTTCAACAAAACAGCTCTTTTGTTAGCACTTATGATGTTTTTAACTTGTCCCTTAATTTTTGTCCAATCTCTTTTTGCCAATGCCTCATACCGCTGACGAACCCGTTCACAGTCTTCCTTTTTAGGAATAACTCCTCGTTTGATATGATTGCTGAACGCTTCTTCGACTATCGCCTTTTCTTGTTTTGTCCACGGGACCCATGTTTTTGCCTTTCCTGAAATGTAAAATATTTACCATTTTAACTTAATACGTACAGGAAAAAAGTTTGAGTGAATTAGTAGTCTCAATGCATTCAGTAGACAAATCCTTTCATACATCAAGAGGCAGAGCTCTCTGTTTTCCAAAGCATCAAAAATTCAATTTTGCTCTTAAATTCTAATCTATTATGTCTATGGAAAGAACAAAGTCGGTATTTAAATCGTCGATACTTCAACCAGTTAAGATATTTGTTACTTTGAAAGTCAATGTGATGGTTCTTACTTCATACTGTCTTGCAAGTCCAAACATGCAACTCACCTAACAATTCTTTATAGCGTGTCAAGCCATTAAAACGCTACATAGGTACCCCTTCTATCTTTCCAGCTCTTAATTTTCTGATTATTCAAGGTTGTTCTATATTGCAGCAACTAACTTCTATTTCTTTCTTCTCAGGCTCCAAGATCAATTCATTTTTCTCTTGCAGGATTGCAGGATGTAACAATAGTCTTTCTACACATTACGGTGTTTTTGTTGCGTTTATGAGTTTAGTGCGATGACTTCATTATTCAGGGTTATTTTCAAGTCCTTAAATTGCAAAGGTATGACTTTATATGGCCTATTAGAACCACTGTATTGATATATTTGAAAATTAAATAAAGCAGCACCTAAAACAAGCATTTCTCTCGAAAAAGGATTGGCAAAACAGTTCTGCAGTCACGCTCCTGCAGCTTGCTTACCAGGTAAGTCACAAAAGTATTCAAACGTTTGAAAGCCTATAATTAGCTTTCAAAAAAAATTTTTCACTACGATCTTACAAACTGATTATATTTTTGTCCCTTCTATATCATCGAAGATGAACAAACATTTTTCAGGATCAGCCAAAATTGGTGTCAAGTTACAAGTGAATTCATAAAAACGTTTCATCTCAGAATCAGTGGTAGGAACTTTGCCCAATATTGGGAGACTAAGCTAAGTTGAAAGTTATTGTTTTCAAACTAAACTTATCTGTTCTGACAAACATTAGGGGCAAGTGCACCCTTGGCCCCTTATGGTCTGCCACCGCTCAAAATCCTGCAATACAATTAGAAAATTTTTGATAATATTTGCTGGCCACTAGCCCCGTGACAGAAAGTAGACGAAAAATAATGCATGGCACCCTTAGGTGTGTGAAATATAAAGAAGCTTCTTTATTTACCTATCGCGATGTTTGAGTAACCAGATAAAGAGAGAAAGCCTGATTCTGATAGCGGTAGAGCTAAGATGCAGCAAATTTGATCACGGATCTTAAGGCTGATTTCCACTCAGTAGAATTTCCGAGCGGACTGGAAATCTTTTGTTTACGAGAGAAACTATCGCTTTGAATTTGAATGGAATTTCAAGCATGATAAAGGTTCCAAGCCTTATTTCCAAACAGCAGCATTTTGCGAGCGAGCGGAATTTTACATAATAAATTGTCACTCAGCCGTAACTTTCTTTTAAATCCAAACAATGTGCTCACGAGCAATTTCCGCTAGAGCGAAAAATGCAGCTCTATGGAAATAAGGCTTAACTGTGCAATTTCCGTCCGCTCGGAAAATTCTACGGAGTGGAAATCAGCCTCAAGGTTTCTTTTGCCGTATTTTGAGACGCAACGCTTTTCATTGACCGCTTACAACTTGCGAATAGTACAGTTACGGCCAATTTCAGCAACCCAAATTTTTGTATCTGAGTTGACACGTTAGATACAGGAAATTGTCTAACACATGTAGCTTTAAAGGCACATTCTTTCATAACATATCTAAACATATTTCTGACTCACCCAGTATCAGATTTATTTCAGCTAGATTAGATCAGTCTCACCTTTCTTGTTGTCTTTCACTGGACCTATCTCAGTGCTTTTCCTCTCTGTGATCTTGAATCCTCCAGGAACAGTGTCAATATCTGAGAAGAAACATTAAACACAAGTTTGATTCATCTTGTTACCTATGATATTCCTGCAGTTCATGTAAATATGACGTTTAATGCCAGATTTTTAAAACATAAAGTATCACAGCTAGCTCTACCATTTGCAAGCAAGATCGTTGCTAAATCAACAGACTTTTTAACATCTCATCACCAACTCGCACACAGTGCAATGTTTTTCTTACTCAATCATTATACCAGATGAGACCAGTTGTGTTGTGTTGTGTTGTGTTGTGTTGTGTTGTGTTATGATGTGTTATGATGTGTACTGGAAAAAAGTCGTTTGCCTACCAGGGAGCCAGCATTTTCAACCGACTCGAAAAAACAACCCGCGACGAAATATCCATCTTGCTACTCAAAAACTATCTTAGTCTTTGTAGATCCCCAAGTTCTAGATGTCCAAGAAAATACGAATTTGGCTCTAAAAAATTCTTATTCTTAAATTGTATATTACGCTACCTTCATTTTATTCTACTTTTTACCTTAATTTTAACTGCAACGATTGTAAATAAGTAGGATTACAGATTCTTGAATGATAGCAGATAGACAGAGCAGAAACTGCGCACGCATGCGTGAAAACTCGTAACTTTGAACCCCTTTAGCTCCCTGCAACGGATCCCGAAATCAGGCAACACTTGATATTTTCTTCTTTGGGTCTTAAACTCTTGACTTATTATTTCAAAGAGCTTATGTATCCAAACACTTCCTTATCACCGATTGCTCAATGACGTCATTTTCGCAGTTTCTGCTCTGTCTAGCAGATAGTTTTACGTCTGAACAAGTCAACCTGTCAAAACATTAGTAATTATTATCATTATTATTATTATGTTGTGTTATGTTGCGTTACGTTGCGTTATGCTGTCTTATGTTGTGTTATGTTATTTTATGTTATCTAATATTATGTTATGTCGATGGTATGCAGAAAAACATAAAGATCAGCAACATCTAAATATTTGAATCCTTTGGGACACTTGCAAGCATCTGTTACGCTAAAACACTCACCTCCAGCAGGTTCACCAAGTTCATCCATTTTCTTGTTCTTGAAGTCGATGCCATCGTCCTTTGCCATCAACACTCTTGCCACTTTCGTCAATTCCATAGTGCTTTCCTCCTGGCGGTACCACTGCTTATGTACATTTATTGAGTGACCCAAATGATTTGTGACAAACAAGAGCTCGGACTCTTTCATATCCAGCAACTGAAGAGTCGTCGCGAGCTCTTTTCTGATTCGTGTGGATGTCATCAGCTGTGGCTTGGACAGAGAGGCTTTTGATGCAACAGCTTTCACAGCTACCCAGCCACTGATATGATTGATGGACTCTTGTTGTCTGGCAAAAATATATTTATTGTCTGCCGATATGTCCGCGTTACTTCTTGTAGCAATCAGAAGGCGTATTGCAGCTATTGTCTCCTCCGTAAACAAAATTGGCACTTGTCTTCTACGTTTTCCCAAGATATACAGAACTTTAAGCCTATTTGCCAGTTGCTTCTCAGCTTCGCTTAACAGAGATAATGATTCGGGCTTCTTCCACTTGTCATCCTCTGCATCCTTCCAATGATCTAATGTCAAAGTAGAGGGTTCACCTCCTCTTCTCGCATTAAAGGTAGTTATTCGGCACAATGTTACTTCAGCTAACCACCTCCACTCCATTTTTGAAGCAATTCCCTTATCCAAATATTTCTTGATCTCTTCCTGACAAAAATTCCTTAAAGATTTAATGTCAGCTGCTAGAGGCAATTCCTGAGGTGTTTTTCCTCTTTTGTCGTCAAACTGGATGCGAACCCGAGTAGTATAAATTATCCACTCAGATTCATACAAATCAAGAAATCCCTGGCATTTTTTTGTCAAAGCATCATCTTCCCTCTTTATGCCCATTGCTCTTGCCACTCTGGCCATGTGCTGAAGTGAATAACCTAATTTCAGAAACAAACTAGGTATGCCTATTTCTGTGCTGTTGTACTTGGTCAGGGTCTTGGCAGATTCTACCAATGTGTCCCAGTTCTTTGGATCTATCAAATCAAATGCAGTGCTGTGCTCACTTTTACTTTGCTCTTGAAACACCTCCAAAAGTCTGGCCACACATTTCAATTTATACGAGATTTCAATCCTCCGTTTGTTTCCATCTTTTTCGAACATCACAGCACCGTATGATAACAGCAGAGGGTCTGTTTTCATTATCAGGGTGTAAGCATCCTGCTTCATCTTGGAAATAATTTCCTTGATGATTGTTTGGTGCTTTGAATCGTCGGTCATAGCCGTTGCAAGGAGGCTTCTACTTGACTTCAATAAACCCTGTCCAACGTTGTTACTTTCCTCTGACAAAACATTAGCAGGGCAATATTTTGCGTGACGGTACAAAAACTTAGGCTGGAAGAAGCCAAAACAGTGGGGGCAAGGTGAAAGTTCATTTTTCTGTTTACCTTGTCTTACTGCGATCGCATGATTCTTTTCTTTCAGTCTGCTGAGTGATGGCTCGTAATCACCCTCTCTGCGAATTTTCGCAAATGCTGCTCTACGCTCCTTAGACCCACTAGGGAAAGCAAGTGCCCGTGCAACTTCCGTCGTTTCTGAATGACAGTCTTCTAAATGCCTTGGAACCTTGAAGATTTTTTTCTTGCAGTATTTACATGTGTGCTGCTTTCTTCCATCTTTGTGCTGCTTCACTGCGGAGAAAGCAACAATTACTCATATGAACAACGAGGAATATCTAGCGATCAACGGAACTAGATCATTAACAACCATACAAAGAGGACAAAGGCCTTGATATGATTAAACAAAGATTTTCATTGTTCTATGAAATGAAACTATCGGTAAATTTCCTCATAAATTTTGCCTCATAAATTTTGCCTGTTTAGGTGAATTGCTCTGCGAATACAAACCTGATTTGAACATGCAAGGTCGCAAAATCTAAGTTGAGATCTCATCTATATCAGAAACTGAAAATGAAAAATTTTTAATCCAAGGCTCCTTCGCAGTAACTGCTCAAACGCTTATACTTTTTTTGGGACACCCGGTACATTTCTCAAACTTTCAAGACAATTAGCCAATATACATTTTTCC
This sequence comes from Aurelia sp. 4 Dawson et al 2005, assembly GCA_964019985.1. Lineage (NCBI taxonomy): Eukaryota > Metazoa > Cnidaria > Scyphozoa > Semaeostomeae > Ulmaridae > Aurelia > Aurelia sp. 4 Dawson et al 2005. The sequence continues at coordinate 13,646,820 of OZ026503.1, forward strand.
TTCGCCACACTTGCAAAAAGCAAAGAAACTAACCTTCATTTGTGTTTGAAGAACTATCTATGTCCTTGACACTGTCATCTTTGTCAACTGAATCTGTAGGTAACTCAACAATTTCTGAATCTGTCGGAAACTCCACAATTTCTGAATCTGCGGGTAAATCAATAATTTCTTGGTGGTAACTTTCAGCTCTAGCTTCTTTATGTTTGACTGAATGTTCTTCATCTGATTCTTCTTCATCTGATGACTCGTCTGAATCTTCATCTGGATCGTACTCACTGCATTCTTCATCCGACGACAATTGTCTCTCAGCCTGAAATATTGTAGAGAGATCAATGTGTATTGTTAATCCAAAGAAAAGTCAAATTCAAATTAAATACTGAACCGAAGTAATAAGATGGTGACGGAATAACGAATATATATCTTAAATAAAATCTGACTTATTCCAATTTGCCTGTCAGTCTCGTTGCTGGATTATCTTTTAAGTTAAAGTATGACTTGATACAATTTTGATGTTCCCATGCTTTCTAATTCACAGAAAAGAGAACTCTGATTGCCAATCATATTCTATCAAATGCAATATGCTTGTGTCCAAAAAAGCATAACTTCCTTCATTAGATTGCTTGGGAAAAAGGGGGGCTACCTACCTTTGGAGATGATTCTTTAATAGGACTTTCATCATCATCGTATCCAAATAGATCATCCTGTTAACATAAGCGATACAAATTGAAGATATTGCGCAAACATTGTATAACAAATAAGGAATGAGTGCATCATTAGTTACCACAAATAAAGTGATTGATATTTGGACAACCCAGTCTCGCATTGTGGGCACTTCATACATTTATTCGTGTGACCGACAGAAAACACAGCCGCTTCAGAATGTAATTCAGCACTCATTACTTTTCACTCATTCAAAAAGCATTTCTTTAAAGACAGTGATCAATATCTCAGAAGAATGATTTCATAATCTATGGTTTAGTCAATAAAAATGTTGGGAAGAAGTTACGCCAACATCGGAACTGTGTGAATCAGCTATTTGGCATTAGACAATGTCAGTGTGTTGAAAATCTGTAACACAAAGAAGCTAACTGATGCTAACCGATGTTTATTACAGCTCCGCACATACTGAATGCTCCAATTTTATGGGGGTTGTGGATAAGGTGGTTCAATACTGCTGTCATGCTCTGGAAAACGTATTACACACATTTCATTATCAAAATTCATGGCTTGTTTTATCAGATCTAAAATTAAATCTGCCACAATTCTGAAAATTACTTGAATGAAAAACGCACTTACATTTCGAGAAATTTCAGAAATTTCACTATCTTCAAAAGATGGAAAATCTCCATGTATTCCAGAGTCGTTCCTCACTTCCTAAGGAGAAAATATTCTTCACATGAGTTTACAAAGGAAATTGTAAAAACAAGTTTTCCAATTTCTCTATCAATTTCCTTGACCACAGAATGTTTTCAGTCATTTTTGTAGATTTTCTCTTTGGTTATGTGGTCCTTCAAATATTTGGTTGTTCATTCCAAAAAGTAGGTATAGTAGCATTGATTTGGTACTGTATTTCAAAAGTAAAACGAAATCTGTGAAAGAAAATTGTCGAGAAACATTGTGCAGCGGGAACTTTTCACATTTCCTTGTTCAAATATGTCAATTTCATGTGTATTTACCTGTCCTTCTAACCCTGGAAGTCCTTCTAACCCTGGAAGAAGAGGTAAGCATTCCGTAGAAAATTCTTCGTCACTTTCTTCGACATTGAATGTGATCTATATGATAAAAAAGAGCTTATCAGGTTCTGAAATGGTTTTGATAATTAGACTGCAATCATTAGAAAGATGTCGTGATCATCAATTTCATGCACTTAGCATAACAGTTTCCAGACACAATCGTTGATCAAACTTTGAATTTTTTTGGCAATCTATTATATGGGTCTATTACAAAAAAAGCGTAATTGCTGATATTGCTAACAGAAGGCAAGTAGCATATATCACTCTTTTGCGAGGCTCATGACGGTATATCAAAACAAGTATCTGGTAACATCAACTGTAATCTCTAGAAAGCTCGGTATCATTTCCAAATGTTTCTTCCCAAATATAATAGTGATTCATCAGGTTGTTTCTCTTCTATCTAAAAACATGTAATATAATTTCATCTTCTCTAGATATTTGCCAAATACTAAACTGACACGTCACAAGCCAAAGTCATAGATTACCAAATCAACGACTATATAAATTCTTGTCACTAACGGAATGAATAAAACTGAAACAAATAATTACCATGTCTTTCTCTGTTACGTTCCTTTTTGAGGTGGACGGCTGAAGAAATAAGAAAAATAGACCATCAACATGTTACTGCTAGCTACACCATAAGGACAACAAATAAATAACCTGAAGTGATTTAACAGTTTGTTGAAAAAACTGTATCTTTTTAATAAGGGTAGAACACCAGAAGACCCAAAAATGAATTTCCTAAAGTGATTTTATAGTTTATTTTTGCCTCAAACTCTGTTGCAGCAAAGGGATTTATATAGCAATCAGAGTTTGAACAGCACCCAATTATCCAGGAATAGCAAAATATAAACCCTCAACCGTTTGCAATGATGGCTTTAACAATTTCTGGTATTGTCCTCAGAAACAGTTAACACAAGGTTAAATAGCTAGAAATCTATGTTTGCCTTTTGGACATACCTGATTGCCAGTTTGATTGCAAAATAACGTAATATTTTTCTATGACAGCCATCCAAAAAGGTGACATTTTTCTTGGT